>AYEL01066928.1:0-79215 GCA_000484575.1 Olivierus martensii | reverse complement strand
CTCTCTCTCAATAAAATTGGAGTTTGGTTGTATAACCGTCGTCTCTGAGTCATCAGTGATACGCAGAGTTCATTCACCCATCCTTACTCACAGCCACATACCGCTCGTAGGCTCACGCCTGTTTTGTTTAGTGTCGTACGCCGACATTAGACTGGTGTCAGAATTCCTGATAATTTCGACCGCTAGAGGTCCCGGTAGTTCCACAAATTTGCTGTTTATAAAGAAAGTAAGCAAGTTACAGGTAAATTGTATCACTCGTTCACGGATTTTTTTTACCGAAATATGTTGATTATTATATTATTTGAAATTATATTTTTCAATGAATTTTAGTTTGTATTCGTTGAATTTATAATTCCAACAGTTTTCTATTTCCGTTAATAGAGATAAGCGCCAATTCTTAAAATACTTTCTGATTTTTGTTTTTGTTTTTCGTTATATTTATTTAAATTAGCTTAGAATAATATATCTTTTAATATATTAATAATTAATAATCAACTTTTAATAATTTTAATATATTAATAAAATAATACCCAGATGACAATTAGTACTATTGCAGATATAATTTATATATTGAAGCAAATAATTAATAAACTTTATTCGTTGCACCTACTAATTGTTAAATATTTTATAAATTATGAATTTTTAATAATTATTTAATTAATTATCAATGTTTAATCCGAAATTTTGAAAATTATCTATCTTATTTTCAAAAAAGAAGGAAGATATACAGTACTTTGTAAAAAATTATTTTAGTACTATAGTATAATTTTTTTTATCTTTACAAATGATATATAGTACTGTATAAATAAATTAAGAAAGAACTGATATTTTTCAGTTTCCTAGTTTAAGATAATTTTTGATTTGAAATTATTTAATCAGAAAGTCATCTTGAAAATTTCTCAAACAATTTTTAATAAAGAGTTTTTAGAGTTTATAAACTTTCTCTTTTTCTTTGAATGATGATGTATGTTATTATTTATATTTATCTTTTAAGAAAACTCAAATTGAATAATAATCTTTTAGTACAATACCAATATAAATAACATATAAATAATCTTCTGATTAAGATCATTTATCATTTCGAAGTTAAAATATCTGGAAATATTTTCATTCCTTCAAAACTGATGAATGAGTTCCAAATTTGAAAAAATCAGAATTCTTCCATTTTATTTATTAAAAATGTTTGTAGACGAACATATGTGATTACATAATTATTTATTAATTAGACTGGTGTCAGAATTCCTGATAATTTCGACCGCTAGAGGTCCCGGTAGTTCCACAAATTTGCTGTTTATAAAGAAAGTAAGCAAGTTACAGGTAAATTGTATCACTCGTTCACGGATTTTTTTTACCGAAATATGTTGATTATTATATTATTTGAAATTATATTTTTCAATGAATTTTAGTTTGTATTCGTTGAATTTATAATTCCAACAGTTTTCTATTTCCGTTAATAGAGATAAGCGCCAATTCTTAAAATACTTTCTGATTTTTGTTTTTGTTTTTCGTTATATTTATTTAAATTAGCTTAGAATAATATATCTTTTAATATATTAATAATTAATAATCAACTTTTAATAATTTTAATATATTAATAAAATAATACCCAGATGACAATTAGTACTATTGCAGATATAATTTATATATTGAAGCAAATAATTAATAAACTTTATTCGTTGCACCTACTAATTGTTAAATATTTTATAAATTATGAATTTTTAATAATTATTTAATTAATTATCAATGTTTAATCCGAAATTTTGAAAATTATCTATCTTATTTTCAAAAAAGAAGGAAGATATACAGTACTTTGTAAAAAATTATTTTAGTACTATAGTATAATTTTTTTTATCTTTACAAATGATATATAGTACTGTATAAATAAATTAAGAAAGAACTGATATTTTTCAGTTTCCTAGTTTAAGATAATTTTTGATTTGAAATTATTTAATCAGAAAGTCATCTTGAAAATTTCTCAAACAATTTTTAATAAAGAGTTTTTAGAGTTTATAAACTTTCTCTTTTTCTTTGAATGATGATGTATGTTATTATTTATATTTATCTTTTAAGAAAACTCAAATTGAATAATAATCTTTTAGTACAATACCAATATAAATAACATATAAATAATCTTCTGATTAAGATCATTTATCATTTCGAAGTTAAAATATCTGGAAATATTTTCATTCCTTCAAAACTGATGAATGAGTTCCAAATTTGAAAAAATCAGAATTCTTCCATTTTATTTATTAAAAATGTTTGTAGACGAACATATGTGATTACATAATTATTTATTATTTTAATAGTAAATATTAATTAAAATAAATATAATAAAATAGAATCAGTAGTATGAAGACGATAAAAATGTATTTTAAAAAATAATTTCTAAATTTTATTTATAGATTTTTGAAATAATGTTCCTATAAATAAACCAAGAAACAAAAAATTACAAGCTTCTGGAAAGAAAAAATCACTAAATTCTTTTTCTATTATTTTATATGGAGAAAATATACATCTATTTCAAGACTACCGAAAAGAACGTTAAAGAAAAATATCAGCAAAAATTTTTACTGTAGTAAACATTATACTAATTTACTAATTTATATTTAACTTGATAAATTTAATTTTAAAAATCATATTTTCTTATAAATAAATTTTATTTGATAAACTCTTTTTAATAAATCAATTGTTTTCTCATAACGAAGCATAATGAAATTGGAAAAATCAATTGTTCAACGAAAACATCATAAGAGCCATAAATAAAATTGAAATTAAATTTGATGATAAAATTATAAATTATATTATTGAATGAAGAATAAGTCAATTTTTATAGGGATTTTTTTTATCAATTAATAAAATCTTTTATTTTTAATAATAGATTAAAAATAAGACTATAGAAAACAAGAATGTGGGCAAGATTTAAATTTATCCACAATGAAATGAAATATATAATAAATAAAACTCATTATAATTGTATTTTAATGGAATTTTGGAATTAATTGAGACTGTATAATAAATTGCATTAAATTAAATCAATTTTTAAATATAATTCAGCTCTAAAAGATTAATAAATACTATACAGTAAATGATTATTATTTCTGATAAAAAAATTTAATTAATTTTGCAAACACTGTTTTATATTAGACAGGAAAAAAATTAAATTGTGACGAGTTAATGTCTGTACTGATGGCTTGCTAGAATCCATATTTTTCTACTACTGTATTTATAATAATGAGATGATTCAATACGCAGAAAAACTCGTGTCTTTTTTTGCAAATATAAAGATTAATTTTTTTAAAAATAATTGTTTAGGAAGAAGAAACGAAGATATTTAATCCTTTCTGTTCCTTTGAAAATTAAGAGATCAGATATAATATTTTTGACAAAGTTTTTGTAATCTCTTCAGTTTTTAATTTATTACCCATTTAATAATGGCATTAATGTTTCTTTGATATCTGTTCTTACATTTATTTCCTATTATTAATTTCGAAGAATATTTTTTAAATTGTCATTAATTAATTATTACCTATATTATTATTTTGTAAAAGTTGTTTTTATCTTGAAAAAATCTCAATACATTTCTAAACAGGATTTTTTAACTTAAAAAAATTGTCTAAGCTTTGCTAATTATCAGTTATTTAAATAATAATAATTTTCTTGCTGTTAATAAGGAAATATTTGCTAAAATTATTTTTAATGCCATCCGAACATGAATATTGCTGTCTTGTAGCGCATTGAAGATATTCAGCGAAGCAGACTTTACAGGCTTAATTGTGCAAAATTTATTTTCAATGAATGAATTTTACGCGTTTGCAATTATTAATCAGAAAATATACTGATAAAATATAATTTTCAGATATTAATTTTTCTGTCTCCTATATTGCTTATTATACTGACGGTGGCCAAATTGCAGCTCTTTGGCCACCGTCTTATTTATTTATTGTAAAAATAGTATGTATTTATATGAAATTAATGCATATGAAATATATAATAAATACTTTCTGAAACTATTGTTAAGATTAACTTTTCTGGTAAAAAACTGATGCAGCTCTTATTGATCCAGAAAGAAACTGATTGGGGCTCTCAGTATTTGAGATTCTCCTATATGGCTCATAGTGACTTGAAGCTTGACTATTCCTGGTATATGCAATATTGAAAATATGAATGATAATAAAAGCGAACAATTTTTCTATACAAAAAGTAGTACTTATTGTTATTATGTTGAAGTCAATCCTCAAAATAATCTGAAAGAATTGCTCCTGAATTATTATTTTAACGAAAAACATAATTTTATTTTAGTAATTAAATTGTTTGTATATTAAATATTTATATACAGTAGATGCATTTTATGATATATAATTTGAAATTTTAGACCAAAAATTGTTGTAAAGCAAATGTTTTGAACAATATACAAAAGATATATGTATATTGTTGATTTTTTTAAATTCACAAACAATTCACAATTAAAATTAAATATTTTATTTATTTAGTTTTTCATTAACCATCAATTTAATATTTAAACTTTTTATTTTTATAAAATAAAATTTTATTTTTAATTATAAACAAACTAATTTATGATTAATTTGCAAAATAACTTTTTAATAATAAGATATAATTTTCAAACTAAAACTTTTGTGTTGAAATATTGTGTTATAAAAAAAAGAATAATTAATGAGAAAAATAAGATGATGTTAGATATAATCAAGAATATATAAAATATATTTATAACAATATAACAATCATAGTTCATTACATTCATCATAATCAAAAATATCCATAGCAATATTAAAAATGTCTTTTAGTTTAATAAAACTGTAACTATACAGTACTGCAAGTTATTGTCGGAAAACAAAAAATACTGGAAAAAATGGCATTCAAATCGATAATATGTTTATTAAAAACTGAAAAATGTTTCCTAATTAAAATAAAATAAATAAATATTAAAAAAATTATTTTAAATAAAACAATGCGATAAATAAATATCGACAGTAGTTGTGATTATAAGTAAAAGAAATGTTGTTGATATTCTTCCTGCAAATAAGAAAGAAAAATATTATTAATGAAATAAGAAAAAAAATAGAAAATAATCATTTCGGATAAGCATATACCATGAAAGGAAAACGTCTAATATAAATTATTATTATTATATGTTAATACTGCTTTCGTGATATCGTATATTTTGCTGGCAGATATATCATCACAAAAGAATTTCTTATCCCATTATGTTTGTAATGATTCATTTCATTACAATATTTAATTTGTAGCAAGATGTATAATACCGGAATTATTTTTTTTTACTTATTATCTAAAATAATGTCAATATTTTTTTTTTTTTTTTTTTTTGCTTTATTTTTAGCAGAATAGAGTGCTACCAAAATAACTCGCCGTTTGAACTTTAAAAACAGTATCTTGTTCTTCTATCTATAATTGCAATAGAACGTTCCAATATGTAGAAAAGTTATGCTGTTTTATATGAAGTAAAATGCTTTTATAAGATGATATATGGCTTATCCTTCATTGATTACAGCTATATAATCATTTGAACTCAATTAATATAAAATATTTTCATTTTTCATCTTTTAAATACATTAATTAAAGTTATTAAAGTTGCTTTCCATGTTTTCAAACTTATTTCCTTATTCTTGAAATATCTTTGCATTTTATTTCGTTAATCACCTTATTCTTAAGATGAATTTTTCAAAGAAATTAATCTTAAAATATAATTTATGTTGTAATTAATAAACTTAAGTTTTTAATAAAAGTTTATATCAGACAAAAAATATAGAAAATTTTCACATAAGGTTATAAAAATGTAGATGAGACAATAATTTTTTTCTACCAGCTATTGTTTTAGTTATTCGTATTTTAAAGCGTAGGAAATTTTGCTATATTCTTAATGCAACAGACGATATAAAGAAGCAATAAAGAAATTTATGATAAAATTTGAGCTTCATGGTGATAAACACAAATCAGATAACATAGACTTTATCTGATGCTTTCTTTCTTCGTTGTCTTCGTGGTAACAAAGCTGAGACGAATAGCGAGTAAAAATCTTTTTAGTTTGAAAGACAGATATAATCTTCTTTTATAAAAATTACAAAAATAAAATAACATATTAAACTCGCTTTATGTGCCTATAAATTCACTTTCTTGTTAGATTCTTACTTGTTAGTGTATATACGTTATTATATTGTAAATAGATATTAATTAAACTCTTTTATTAAAATACGATATTTTGCATTTTTATTACAAAATTCAATTGATTTTTATTGATTTGTATTATAAAAATTTACATTTTATGACTAAAACAGATTTGAAAAATGGGAGGAAAAAATTTATTACCTTAGACAAAAAATTCGATTTTATGCATAATCAATAATTTATTTATTTATTTTCTTATAGATAAGTGTTAATGATTAAACATTTTATTTTAAAAATTAGGAATAAATCCCGTAGGAAACTATTTAAAAATTTTTTATAAAAAATTTATTCATTACAAGATAATACGTTGGCGGCTTTTATTATATTAAAAATTTAATAAAATTAATATTTAAAAAATATTTGTTCGTAAATTTATTCAATAATTATATTTTTCTTATCTTTTTATCGAGTTTGACATGCTTAAAATATCTATTTTTTTCCCCTCAAAACGAATATTTTAAGGGGACGAATTATTCCATATTAATCGATAAATTTATTTTTTATCATTTGATGATTAATTTTATCTTAGAGACAAAATCAATATATTAATTATCATCACTTTTTAACATATTATTATTAAGAATTTAAATTTCGTGAGATTTTTTTATTATCGATTTAGACTGAATGAATTGCACTTAGATTCCATAAACAGTTTCGGATATTCTAGAAAAATTGAGTCATAGCAAAAACAAATATTTTCTAGATGTCATATAAAAATATAAAAGCCTTGAATATATTTCGATATATCTTAAATATTATAATAATACCATATTGTATATGATGCTAAATTTTAATTTTTTCATCGTATTGAATTTCTGTACTTAACTGGCCTACTTCATGATTTAAATATTAGGAGAATGATGGTTGTATTTTGCTAAAGGTATTATCATAAGGGGATCGCGAAATAGTTGAATTGACTGATAAAATATAGGTCAAATTCTTAGTGATAGGAAAGTAAAATTTTCTGTCCAAATAAATGCTAGAAAAAACTTTATAGCTTTTAAAATGACAAAAGTTTTTTCTGGAATAATAATAATTAATTATACCTTTCCTTCAAGTTCTAATGTAGTCATAAATATATCTGGTTCCTTTTTCTGTCATACTAAATTAAAAATAGTGCAGTAAAAACGTCTTTATACATAAGAAAATGTCATTAAAATGAAATAAATGATGTAAAATATATGTGATCTACTGAAAAAAAAGTATTCATTATGGAAAATTTCTTATATATCAGACTATAATTATTATTATTATTATGTATCTATCTATAACAGACTAGATCTTTATACAATATATTAAAGTAAATTTTGAACTTAAATCATTTTATGAATATTTTTGCAATATCCAAAAAATGGTATGCTTGAGCGATCAGCAGTTGGCTGAAACAACCATATAAAACACATAAAAGTTAAATTTAAGTTTTAAACTTAGCTTAAAGGAGGCAAATATAACAGAACTCAGTTCGAGACGAGAAAGATAAAAATTATCTATAATCATGAATATCATTATTAAAAGTTATCTGAAATCATTTGTGAACAAATTATAATCTCTATTTTTTTGTGAAGTGCAGAATATATTTAAAATTTTTTTAATTTCAAATTTATTTTAAAATATTCCTAAATCAACACAATCTTAAACTGTCAGAATAATTTTAAATATTGTAAATGTTTTCTATTATCTTTTGGTTAGAAATTATTTTTCAGTTTTATTTTTATATGTTAAATAACCAAAAGTAATTTCAATTTATTATTTTCTAAAAAGTTAGGATAAATTACCATCACCATATAAATTTTGTTTAAAGTTCTTGAAAAATTTTTGTATTTTGTTAAAACACTTCAAAACGATTATTACTTATTAACGACTTATTTTTTTAAACAATATAAAATAATAATTGTAGAAAGCTTACTATGGACTAGAAAAAATGGAAGATTTTTAACAAAAGATTCAAGTTATTTATCTTTGAGTTACTTCACGGAAATTTTTATTATTTAAATATATTTCTTAACTATTAAAATTATTGTTAACAAATGTATAAAATATAATGATTTTGTTCTACAGATTTGTGACTTAATATTCATTATATAATATTCTATATATTCATAATATTCATATTCTCTCTGTATCTAATTCAGCCGTTCTCAGGTGCGGCCGCAACAAAATATTTTTAATGTATAAGTGGACAACAATTTAAGGAATAATGAATATAACTGCATAAAATTCTGTTTGTTGTGTTTATATTAGATAGCAGAGCGAGGATTTTTGTGGTTGAGAAAAAAATGTGCCTTCTAGTAACAAATAAATATTTCTTTTGTGTATTTTTGCACTCTTCCATACTTTTTATTCAAGGTAAGTGCTTTGTTTGCCTGACTTAGTCCCAGCAAAAATTTAGAATAAATTAACAGAAGTAATTTAAAAGTATGATTATAATAAAGCGATCATATTTTAATTAATTCAAATCAATATATCATATTTAGTTAATTTTAAAAAATGATCTTTTTTCGAATAACAATCGAATGATTGGTTTTTAAAATCTCTTATTTTCGCTTATTATAAAAATTTACCAATTTTGATCACATTAAAGTTGGATTAAGTTAATTCAATCATGTTATTGACTTGTTAGTCTCATAAGAGATATATACATGGTGGTGGAGCCCATTCAGAGTCCTTCATGACTGCTCAGAATCCAGCATAAACTGGTCAACCGAAAGATCGAAAAAAATGAGATTTAATGGGCTGATTTTGGTTCCTTTCTAGAAAAAGTAAAAATGTGCGACTAGCAATTGAACATAGTTCTTCAGATGGTCAGTAAATGCTTTACTACTTACCATCCTGACTTTATGAAGTTTCAGATCAGTGTGGCCAACCAGTAACTTCTCGTGGCCGTATTGATGGCCACATAAAATTTTCCTTGAGAACCACTGATATTCTAACTCAATACATATTCTCGATGTAAGGAGATTAACGATATTAATCAGATTAGATAAAGGGATCCGGATTTATTTATTTATTTATTTACCCTTCATCCTAGGTTTACATTCCCCCATGGATGCCCCCCGCAAATATTTTCTCAAACAGTTATTTCATCACACTGTTATATGTTTCAGCAGCTCTTATGAAAAATGAATTTTTCGCCTTTGTTGTACGACATTTTTTAACATATATTAATGAAAAATTACAAAGTTTAACAGAAGGGAACACAATAACAAATTTTTCTTGCCTCTAAATCACCATTTACATATTTAAATAGAAATTTCAAATCCTGATTTTTGACACACTGTTGAAATGTCGGTAAATTAGATATGACTTCATTGTGACTGCTATTATCTCTCCAAGACCATTCCTCAACCAATTTGATAGCAGTCATATACATGTACTGTTTTTCAATCTTTCTCAATATGAATTCAGAAGCACTAGCATATATACTTAATCCATAGTAAATTGTAGAAAGAAAGGTCGCATAAAACCACATTTTTAAAATCCTAGAATTATCTATACAATATAAATAGCGACGTGTAAAACCAATTCTTCTTTTTAATTTATTAGATAAATTTTCAACGTGCTTCGCATATGACAATCGACAATCAAATAATATTCCAAGTCCTCGTGATAGTCCATTGGCCATACAGTGACGCCAAGCTTTTGGAGAATTATTGGGCTATGTATAATGATGTATTTGTTCATACTCTTTCTAGTTCGTCTATTAATATATATTTTTGTTTTCTTCATGTTTCGAAACGTGTTTATACATTAATTCATTTAATCTGAGAAGACGAATTATACAAAAATAAAATACTGTACATTTGAAAAATTCAATTTGCAACATATATTTATTTATTTATTCATAGCTTCTTCTTCTAGACAAAAAAAAAATTATAAAATTAAATTAAAATGAATTATGATTGCGATTATTTATATTTTATACATTAATAAAGAACTCAGAAGTACAGTTCTTTTCAAATATCCAAAATCGATTTTGTGGAAACCACAGGAAAAAAATCGTGCATCCAGTCTTACTTGCATGTCCGTTACTTGTCACCTGAAATGTTTATCCAAACGTCATCTCCATATCATCCTTATCTAAACTCAACCAAGATAACATATTTAGCATAAGCTACTTCACTTCAAGCAAACACAAAATCAACTCAGTTAAGTTTGATCCGCATATGAAATGTTATTTACATTTTATATTTTTGTTTAAAGAATAACAACAATATTTTTAATGAAAAGATTTGAGATAGTCGAAAGAATTTTAATCATTTGGCGGTATGTTAGTTAAAGTTACGCACAATGAAAGGATGATATTATCTTTTTTTTAATATACTAATTAATAAAAGTAGTTAGTGTAATAAGAAATCAATACTTAATGAAAATGATCTTTATATTAAATATAACACTATAATTAATCAAAAGCAGGAAAATATATCTCAACAGATCTACTTAGCGATACTAATTAATAAAAGTAGTTAGTGTAATAAGAAATCAATACTTAATGAAAATGATCTGTATATTAAATATAACACTATAATTAATAAAAAGCAGGAAAATATATCTTAACAGATCTACTTAGGGTTCAGTAGATCTGTTAGAATGTAGCTGAGTAGCATTTTAACAGATCTACTGAACTACATTCCATATATCTATAGTATAACGACTATTTACACGTAAATCAATGCAAACAGAAATTAAATAGATAATATCATTCATTTTATACTAATTATCTGCTTTATTGTAATGTAAAATAAAAATATATAATTGTATTTTGATGTCTGTTATCTTGTTTTCTTAGTAATAAAAAAGAAATACTTTAATTAAAGTTAAGTCAATTTTAATTAAGCAACAAATTATTCTATCTCATTCAGAAATCACAAAATTAAAAATCATAAAATTATTTGCAAAAATACCAAAACGCGAAGCAATAATGTAAAGAATTTCATTAAATTATTAAAACGTTCTGTAATTTTTCTTTTTCTCATAAATACGGGACTTAATTGAATAAATAATTATAGAAATGTTTATAACATTGTTATTTGACTAATTTATTTATTTATTTGCATTAATATCATTATAATTATAATCCAGACGGAACAACATTGACTTGTTTATAACTTTAAGTAATTGTATAATCTTGTTTGTTTATATGTTAGCATATTTTTTGTGTGGTGAGGCATTTTTATCATTAATATTTTTAATTCATAGTAATTGAATGACTTTGTGCGAAAAAAAGGAAAATTTTAAATTATCATATGTACTATGTAAAAAATATTTATATATAAATGTTAAAATTATACTTCAAATATTTGTTTAATGTTTGCCATTACATATTGATTAGATTTAATGGTAACTACTGTATGCTATTTAAATTATCAATTGCATTATATAAATTATTAAAATATACAATACTGTATAAATTATTAGTGGAAACACCGACGTGAGAGTACTGTATTTCTAACACTTAATCCTATTTTTATAGATATCGTAATAGGGAATTCCTGGTTAAGCCCACATTAATAATGAATTTATATATAATACAGCATACATAAATTTCAGCAATCATATAATCATATATTGAATCTTGATTGTTAATGGCAGAATACATACAAATTATGAAGCTTTAAAACAGCAGCAGTTGAAAATTTCTGGGCCTGAATATGATGAACCATTTTTTTATTTGCAAGTATGAGGATTCTATGTTAGCAAAATCATATTATGTACTATTGCGAGGCCGAATGCTATCAGGACTGTAATATCTGTTACTATCAGATTCTACTTTATATTAAATTTTAAGGTGAAAACAATACCTCATAAACAGAAACTTCATTGAAGATAGGATCACTTCTTACACGTCCATTACCAATACTATGATATCCAGTTAAGAATATGTCTCTGTTAATACTGAACTATATCCTGAATCAAAATCTTATAATTTTTTTCATAAGAAAGGTACAAACACGTAATCTTGCATTTTATAAAATTATTGAGAAATAAATAATTTTATGATCTAGAGATGGCGTTAGGATAGAACTTTATACTGTATTTAGCTTACAGTACTTAACCAAAATAAAGAAAAACTCGAAAATTATGCTGGCTTTCAAATATAAAATTATTATAAAACAAAGAATTTTAAGGAGATTACAAAGAAAAGTTTATTTTTATTCTGCTGATATAACTAGTATAATATAAGTACTTGATTTTATAACTAATACTGTATTCATAATCTTCATTCAAAAATAAAATTTATAATATAAGAGAAAGAACCCAAGAAGGCTTCAATACAGTCCTTCATTGTGAGACAAAGTAATGTAAAAATGTTAGATAAAAAATTTAATTATAATTCTGTGTAAAAGATTTTTAGTAGTCATAAATTACTACTTATTTATGATAAAAATTTATATTTATATCATAATTTCTAATAAAAACATTGATAAAATATAACTAACCAAAACAGAGAAGAAAAATAAAAGAATAATAGACTATATTGTACGTAGAAAATACAACTAAACCTTTAAACTGTTATAACTTTGGAAAGTCTTGTAAACAACAAATTTTTTTTCTCAGTCAGAACAAATATTCTTCCTCCGAAATTGTAAAATCACTCTTCCATGAAACACCATCTAAATTTTACCTTCAAACAATGGAGTTAAAAAATAATTTGTGAAAAGAATTATAGAAAAAATGCAGCTGAACTTGAAAAACATTTACGCAATCACTAATGAAATATTTTTTAAATTTATATTTGTCTCCTATAAATTTTATATAATAAATTATTTTAAACTTTTTATAATTGTTTTAGTTCATATTTAATGGTTTCATTTTATATTTTGTTTGATTAAAGGAACTCTGTTTTCAAAAAGAGAAAATTGAAAGTAATTGCTTGGTGAAAGTTGTCGATCTTCAACATACTCGAAAAGAGAAAAGTTTTAGAAAAATAAAACTGAAATTAAGAATATGTCTCTGTTAATACTGAACTATATCCTGAATCAAAATCTTATAATTTTTTTCGTATTTAAATAAGAAAGGTACAAACACGTAATCTTGCATTTTATAAAATTATTGAGAAATAAATAATTTTATGATCATATATATATAAAGAAAGACATTTATAATAAAATTGTTTTGTTTAATTTTATCTATCTTTCTGTACACTTCTTTATCTGATACTGTGTGTTTATTTTTTTTTTTGTGTAAGAACATAACACGCAATAATTTTAACATGTGAAATTATAATTTCGAATAACAATCGTTATAAATTTATTAGCAGAAAAATATATAAAAGAATGGCAAATCGAATTAAAAATTATAAAAATTAAAGAATGATGCATAAATCTGAATTCAGAAATTTATGATATTTATCTCTAATCCTAAAATATATGACTTTTTATAAATAATTTTGTTTTATAAAAATGAAATTATGTAAATAAAGTAATTTTATTTTTATTTAGAACTTGATCCGATAATTAATGGAAAAATGAAAGTTTTTCTTATTTTTAGATTGTTCTTTATTTTGAAAATTGAAGCAGTTGCCAATAGATAACAATTATATAAAATCATCAATAATTAAATATTTTTTTGAACTCATTATCATCGAAGAATGTCCAAGTGGAAGAGTGATAGATTTACACCTGAAGAACCCAGATTCTATTTTGAATTCTACCTTTCTAGATTTTCAAGGAAGGTATAATCCGGCATTGAGCCTCAGTTTTTCAATTTTTTCAGTTGACTACATTACGAACATTTGTTAGTCAGTAGTGGTTTCTAAAATAGTTACTATTATATTTATGCCTTGAGAAATTTGGGGAATTAGAAATAGAAATAATAAAAAACGTGCTGTACAAATAAATTATACAGTACCAAGAAATATTGATAATTGAACTGTATATAGCCAAAAATATGCATGTAAGTATTAACTTATTTATGATAATCTCCAGTGGATATTGATCAAATATTTGATAAAAATTTCAGTTTAGTATGAATTTTATTGCATCAATAAGAATCAATAAAAAAACGACTAAAAGAATTATTTATCAGATTTAACCTGAATAGTTTATATGTTTATATCTTTCAAGAATCGGGAAAAAAATAGAAAATTTTTTTGAGATTTCAAAGGTTTATATCATTTAATTTTTTTTTATTTTTATTTTTTGAGTGAATCTAATTATTAAGAATATTCAATCCTACTTTAATTCTATTTTTGAATGTTGGCTATCTGTTATGCGATTATTGTATAACAAAACATCATTATCTGATAGCCTATAGTTAAAGATTAATTTAGCTATAGGCAAGTTATAAATCTTTATTCAGGAAACCTATCGTGAAATCTGTATTATTTGGCATTGTGCTTATTCGATAAAATAAATATAATAAAGCCTATACACAATAAAACGGATTCTCTATGCATTGCTTGAATTTAAAGTAGGCTATTGTATTGATAAACTTTCATCCTAAACAAACATAATGTGAAGCAGCTTAAAGTAGAAGAAATGTGAGAGGAATTTTACAATATATCTGTGAAATGCATAAAGTTTGAATCTAATTCTTTCTACTGCATTATTAAAAAATTTTAATTAATAAATCATTTCATTCATCTAAAGATGATAATGAATTATTTTTTCATTTTAATATTTCAGCATAATAATACTAAAAACATACTAGTTTATTAGAGCCATTTGTTATGAAGGCTTTAACGGATTAATTTGTAGTAGTAACATGTTTTACGATGTTTTAAAATTTTCAGCATGCGTTAAAAATTATACATACAGTTGTGAAAAGCATTTAATACTCTCAGGAGTTGCTGACAAGTGAGATAATTAACTGATCATACTTCACCAGAATATGTATGAAAATGACTGATAAGCAATAATCTATATCATTTTGCAAACGTTTAAAATGACTAAATAACGTAATTTGTCTGTATGTTTATAATTTACCATAATTTTATCCTATTTTCCAAAGGAAAATGAAGTTTATATCATCATTTATCAATCCATTTGTGTGTTCCCATTAATAACTTTTGAAATAATTTGTAAATGTCTATACAATTCGTGAATGATGTTCTACCATTAAAGATTCTGCATCATTTAACCCACTAGTTTTAGCCATTTAAAAATAACGGGCATTCAAACTTCTGAATTCTCTCTTAACGTATCTTAAACTAATTATTGGATTTTTCGACATTGAGCAGTAAGGTTAAGTCATTGAAAATGACCTCGACGACTCATCAATTAACTATTTATCTTCGGCTATTTAAAAATGGCGGATATTCAAACTTTTGTAGTATCTTCTTAAAAACTATTAAATTATTCGATTGGTTTTCATGAAATTCAAAAGACCATTAAAATTGAATTCTAAATAAAATTAATTAACCTTTCAGCTTCATCCGTTTTAAAATGGCTGTCAAACTTCCTAGTTTAATTTGTAATAATGATTATATAACTATTTGATATATGTTTTCACATTAATATGAAGATAGTTTTGATGACCTATTTAATCTCATATTTTTAATTATTTCAGAATAGAGAGCATGTTCGCAAAGTAAGAGATTAGTTCTTTCCAAAGATGGATTGTTAATAAAGCAGCTATGGAAGAACTAATCTCTCAAAATACTCTATAAATTGGCATACTTTCTTGATCACAACGCATAATTTATAGATTACAAGGTAAAATTTGCATTCTTAATTAAACATCAAAATAAAATTCTGTACAGATAACAAACTATTTCATGTATATAAATTTTATGTAACTTTTTCATATTTTTTTATTCTATCGATAATCTTCACATTATTTACCAGAAAATATATAATTAATTTTTCATTTAAGGATATATATTTATTATTAATGTTCAGTTTTACCATCTAAGTTAAATTAAATATGAAATGAAACAATATTTAATTATTTAATTATTCAATATTTTGATTCTTCCCGTTTACTTAATGAAATTTAAAATATTTATTAACGCTCCATTATTTAACAATTTAAATGTTTCTTCAGTGATCTGTGATTTTAGTTTAAACTAAACACATTTTTATTGTACGTAATATAATTTTATTTTATTTCTAAATTAGATTTAGTCTATATACTAAGGCCGTAGGAACCGCAATTCTATGGCATACTTTAGGGAATAACATCTGAACAATGCAGAAAAGAAGTTTGACAATTTCTGTCTCGGCTTACTGCCGAAAAATCAACTGATTCGTTTTGCTGTTTCTATAGAAGTAAAAAGTAGTTCTGTTCATTGAAGATTGAACGTTTAATTAGTTCTAATCAGTGAACTAAAGCATGCTTTGTTTTTTGTTGTAGGTCAGAAAAAAATTTTGTTCATGAAATTTCATTGCAGTTTTTTTTTTTTTTTTGTTAACTTGATCTCGAACTCAACTTATATATTTATCTTAAACTTAGTTTGATAATTTTATAGATGAAGCATTGTTTAAAGTGAGTGTTCACGCTTAATAATTCTTAATGTCACGATAACTTTGTTTAATGAGAAATGTCGGTTTTGTAAATGAACTGAGAGATCTATGTTCCATTTAGTCACGAAAACGAAATTTTTCGAAACAATGTTACCAGTGACGTAACTTATCAAGCCCAGTATCGTCCAATAAAAGCACTTTTATCATAAAATGGATACTATAATGTTACTGTTATTTTTATTATTATCGAGAAACCTACGGTATCGTTTTAACGGAATCTCTTGTTTTGTGGGTCTGGTATTTATTACATTCCTTTAACTTTTATGGATCATGATAAGCACTGGATAAATAAAATATACCTGTATAAAAAAATGATACAAACAAAATACTCCTTAGAAATATAAAAAGCTTTTAAAGTGGTTTTTCTTTCTTAACGGTTAATATAAATCTAGCAAAATATTAAAATTTTATTAATTTCTCCCAAATTTTATTATAAACAAATATTATTCAAAATCTCGTATAAATAAAGATATAAGAGGTTTATCCCATTAAAAATCATTATTTCTGATTAACAGAAAATTAAAAAATTACAAATTAAATTAACTAATTTAATTTTAATCGAAATTTTACAATCAATACTCTACATACAATAAACTATAAATTTATACATACTTTTATAGCCGACGCATTTATTAATGAAGTATATTTATAATCAAAAACTATTCGTAAAGCATATAGTATTTATGCTTATATTTATGTTCCTAATAGTGCATTATTGTTACAGTTCTTGTTCAAACAGGAAGTTTAATGCTGATACAGGTATTTCGGGAATAAAGACTTCTTAGATGCTTTTATTGAGGATCTTTCTTGGTATTATAGTAAGAACATAAAAAAGCTATTATCGAAGGACGGGTTTCTACCAAGATCATAATCTCTCCAATTGCTGACGTTTGTACGTAATTTATAACTGTTTGTAATTTCACGGTTTACCTACACAATCAACGTTTAAATATAAAATTTATCGGAATTTTCATTAAATTTAATATAATATATTTAATATTCGCGTTTTTGAGTGAGATCGGAATTTCCTTTCTTCATTAGATAACAAAGATATCGGACGGAAGAAGAGACATTAAATTATAAGGGACGTATATCTTTTTTTTATTTTTTATTTTTAATGCAATCCATTAACGATGGTAAGAATATCTTAATCTGGAAATTTGATCTTTCTGTAATTAATCCTTTATAAAAATTTTGTATAAATATATTAAAACGTAATTACAGTTTTAATATTACCTTTCAGCATTTCTAATAACGAATTAGCGAGATATGACTTAATCAAAGATTCAACCCGTAAACTTCAAAAATGACTAAGCTCTGAAATATTATTAATAGTGAGAGTGATAATGATATTCTGATTGCTGGAGACCAAGAATCTTGTAAATAGCACTGCTTGTCTTAACCAAATTAACAAACGCATGAGAACTAAAATTACATGCGATTAATGTAATCAAGTTTACTGCTTTGTACTCAAACTATTAAAACAGAAGACTAATTTAATTCAAATTATATAATTAGATTATTTCTGCGACTCGCACGCTTTAATAATTAGTAGTCAACGTGTTCCATCTAATTTTGAATGACAATCATTATTACACAAATGCACAATTTTTTGATTAAACAACTGAGAACAAACATTAACTTAAATTCACTTGAAAAAATTTACGTTTGAATAAGTTATTGTTTTGAATGCAAAGCATTAGTATTAAGAACTCGTTCATTCGTTTAACTTTTTTTTTCTTTTTTTCTTTTGTTAAAGTAGAGCATTAAATATTTTTGCATTAGCACAATGAAACAGTCAGAATAAATGAATTCTCGCAAAGCATAAAAATTTCTCTTCGTTAAATAAAAACGAAGAAATAAATTTTATTTCTAAAGTTGCTTTACAAACGTAAAAATATTTTAAATTCTTTGCATTCTTTACACAAAATTCTTCTTCTAATTTAAAATTAGCAACATAATTAACAATTTAAATTATTAGATGTTTCTTTCTCTCAAGATATTAATTAAAAACACATTAAAAGTTAATGAAGTTTCTATTACTTCATCGAATTGAGCAATTGTTAAAATAAAGCTATTAATATTAAACGAAAAATTTCGCTAATTTAAGACATAATTAAGGTAACTACATGATTTTTTTAATATATAGTAAAGTTAAATGAAAACATTAACGTCAGAAATAGCAATTTATCTCTGTTATTACAGAAGAGATGTTCAGAAAAAATATTTCTTGATTGTTTTTCTTTTCTTTTCGTTAGATAAGCGCCAAAGACTTACATCATCTCTTTCAATAGAAACCCCGAGTGAGTTGTGATTTCTCATAAGAGTTGAGATGTTTAGAATAACAAACTACATCATATTTTTATAAACTTTATAATTAATATCTAACGACTAGACATAAGTTGTCAAATTAATCACGTTAGATTTATGGATAAGCTATAAAATTTAACGTCGCAGACACGCTATGTTATGAATATAGCAAAGAAAATTTTTTTTTCAAAATAGCTTTCCGTACTGCGCTTATTTTTATCGCAAAAACCAGTAATGTCCGGCATTAGACGTGTAAAAAATTCTAAGCACCGCCATAAAAATTTGATCCCGTAAAGAAACGACATCAAAAGGAGTTTAAAAAAAGATTTTTGCATCCATATTCATCAAACTATTCATCCTCGTCAACAGGTGATAACAAAATTTATTGTAAGTAGAAGCAGCTACTCGCTAAATTCCGATATCGTCTATTGACAAGTAAAATTTACTACAGTGCCTACAGATCTGTAGTTAGTTGGTAGATTGTTTCAACTTTAAAACCTTCTAAATGTATAACATTAAAAATGTATTAAGTAAAAACTATCCAAAAATGAATGATAATTTTCTTAATTCAGTTTTTAAATATCATTTAGTTTATCAAATTTAATTATTTATTTGCTTAGTTGTAATTTTTCTTTCGATTATTTAAATATTTAATTATATTCAGTTTTTATTCAATTTTTAATAATAGACAATTAAAAGAACATTTACTAGTCGCTATGAATAATTAATGGCTTTAATGATTTAGACATCTTAATGAATATTAGTGTAGCTAAGCTTGTTATATTTTCTAACTTTAATTTTTTGTTTTAAGAGTCATTTCAGATTTAATTTTCACAAATACTTTTAAAGAAAATCTGCATTTTATCGTTTGCTATAGTTTATATTATATTTTTCAAAATTTTAATTTATAAAGAACCATTATTCTCTCTTGCTAAAGAATATTCTGTTATGTTTTATTTATTTTTCAGATTTCTTATTTTGAAATCATAAGGTATACCAGAAATGGCGTGTTTGGATTTTTATCCATTTACAAAATTAGAAAATTTTAATTATATAAAACAAACTTTAATAATTTAATGAATTTTAAAACTCTTTCTTGTGATTTAATAAAGTTAACGAAAGGAAGGGGAAAAAAAACTTATTTTTTCCCTCTTACTTAAAACATTCTATGACAGTTTCATTTATAAGTTTGTTTGCTCATTTATTAATGCGTGTTTAATTTAAAGTTAAATCTTTAGATTATATTAAGAAAGTTTGTTAAAAAAATTTCAAATTTAATAAAATTCGATTGTTAAAATTAAAGAAAATGCGAAGTAGAATTTTATAAATGCAGATTTATAGTAAAAAACAACGATAATATGCTCGAACTCGATAAATTATTTCATTTTTTAATAAAAATTTTATAAAATGTAGAATGCAGTAAATATTTTTATTTTCCCAGTTTTTTGGTATAAAATAAATCTACATTTTTCTTTCTTTTTTTAGAAAGGCTATTTAGCATTTTAGTTAGTCCGCCAAGTATAATGTAGTAAAATCTCATTATTATACATGATAGGTAAACAAAATTATGATGATCTTCGAGGGAATTTCAGCTTCAAGTAAATTCATTCTTCAAAAGAAAATTTCCATAAAAAAGTAACTTTTCGACAAAATTCAAAGAAAAGAATATGTAAAACGTTTCCTATCCAATCTTAAAGACTGGGATGTGTAATGCGGCATATTCAGCGAATTCAATAAAATCGTCAAAAACTTACCTTTTCGCCTTTTTAAAAATGTAACTAAAAATTCTCTTTGTACATCGAGATTTTTAACTTTGACGATGGCGAGATTGTTACCAGACGAAAAAGGAAAAAAAGAAAAAATAGAATGGAATGAATATTGTTTATGCATGATATCCATCTTGGTCTGGTTACAGAAGTCGACACCAGATGACGCTGTTGTAAACAGCAATGTTGAACAAAAATTTTTATTTTCATCACGTTCTTTTTCACAAGTAATCATTTGTTTCGTGTAGAAAAATAGGTTTTGGTATCAAAGTGGGTCTTGTTGAATTAAGTGCATATTTTTTTGGCATATTTTAATAAAAATTAATAATTTGTTAGACGATGAAGAAGTTTGACAAGATGTTCTTGTATTTTAAATATGGGGACCGTATTTTTCGTGTTTTCTCATAATTGATCGTGTTACTTTAACTATTAAATATATGCTGAATGAAAAGGACACAAAAAATAAGAGAAAAATATTGAAAAATTGATAACGCTTGAAAGTAAAGTTAGCAGACAAAGAAAATCAATGAAGAACAGATTTCAATTGAAAGCTGTTGGAGATAGGAATAACATTTCCTTCATCTTGGCTTAAGGCAAGTAAATCTTACATTTGCATGAAATCTCTTTCAAAATGACGTGGCTTTATTTTTTGAGAGTGAATATGTTGGAATAGCTCTACAGTTTGATGCAAAATGACATCCAGAATCCTAAGTATGCTCTTCAAATGAAATTTCTTCTCCACATTCTTCCTAGAAACGATCATTTCATACAATTAAACAGAAGATTAAAATTAAATATCTGTTTTTCTTCATTTATAATTTAATTTTAAAGAGGTAAAGAAAGACAATAAGTAAACAAAATTCTAAAAAGAATTTTCCGTTTAAAAGGAAAATATCTTGTGTTTAATTTATCTTAACTTTTTAATTGAACTGGAATTTTCAAAAGAAGAAGAAAGAAAAAAAATAGCAAATTATGAAAATTATATCCGGTGTGTTAATTAATTAAAAGTAATTTTAATAATTACATGATACTTTATAACAATTTTTCTTAATTTATCTTTAAACAATGTCTTTTAAATATTTTAATATTTAATTAGTTTTTTAAACCGTTAAAAAGTTTCAAAAGAAGAAAATGACATTCGAGTCTTTTCATTTATCTGCTGAATGTAATTGATATTCTGTTGGAAAGTTTTTTATATGTTTTTCTTTCTTTGGTCTGCCAGACAAATATTTGATGAAAGGTTTCTATTCTGATAACTCTGATAATTCTAACACCTTTAATATTCTTCGTCTACTTTTCTATTTGGAAGAAATAGAAAAAAACACTTTGTCAGTTGCCATAACGACTATTGGACTAGTCTCATTCGCCAAAGGATATAAGAGTTATCTCGAAAATAATTTATATTGCTTATAAAATATATGCATATCGATTTTTTTAATTAAAGATAAACATCAAATTTATAATAATTTTAATTAAATTCTTAACAAAGCTATTTTAATTTTATTTATTTAAAAAAAAATGCAATTTACGTGTTATAGTTATAAAATTTTTGTTTGATAAATTAATTCTGATAATTCGCGCTTCATAAATTTTCTCAGTAGAGATGTAATTCTTCAGTTGAACTCATTCATTCTTCCTGGTTTATTCATTTCCTGCTTGTCGTTTAGTTGGTGGCATTCACTTCCTGTCATAGAAAGAGACACACTTCTTCCGGTTTAAGAAAAGTAAATTTGTCTTTTGAATGATTGTCTCTGGCGACAACAGGACATAAGCGTGTTTAATATCCTTATCCAAATGTTCACCTCTTTCATAATTATAGGGTAATAAATTAATGTCTCGGAATGCATGACTTATTCTTTAAAGGATCCCAAACATTTCCTTTATTATGGCTTTAAAAGTTTTGAAAACATCAATTTTTAATCGTTAATAAACCGTGTTTTAGTTTTAAATAAGTCTAACTGCTTTATAACTTTATTTTTGATCGAAATTTCTGTATTCGATTCACATTAAAGTGCTTTTTTCCCCTAAATCAGTTATAGCATTTACATCGAAAACTATTACTTCATATGAATGAAAATTCGCCAACTAACCTACTGTAATATTTATAACAGTGATTTACAATAACAGTATATTTTTATATTATAAAATAATAATTTTCTTATTATGACATAAAATTTTATTGCAGATTTTACGCGTTTTAATATGTTGACAACAAAATGTTGTTAATGGAGAAATATTTCACTAAGTATCCTCTTATACATGAAAATATTGATTGCTTGGACGTAAAACGAAAGTAACTCTTTCACGTTTCCGTGCACTAAATAAAAAAAAATGTTAAAAATATCAATATATAGTACTATATTCGGTTTACAAGTTATAAAAATGAATATAAAATTCGGAAAATGGAATCTAAAGAAAAATGATATGTTTTGGTTCTTGAAACTTTTTATTATAAATAAAGATAAATAAAAATATTATATGAGTAAATATACAGTAATATTTCTTCTATCTTTTGTTGTTTGTCCGCTATAGATTTTTGTAATGATTATTTCAGAAGTTTAGATCATTACAGATGATGCAATGTAAGAAGCTTTGGAAATGGTTGAAACCTTTCATTCCAAATTTATTACTTTAAGCTATTTAAAGGAGTTAAGAAGCTTAACTGAACTCCTATAATCTCATTTAGTTGTTCTAGTTAATTACAAGTATAATCAAATCCTTTATTGTAATCTTATACATTGTTTTGTTTTTGAATCATAATAAAATTAGGTTCAAACTTTCTATAATCTTGCCTTTTAATTATAATTGGACATATCTCCAATAAAGTACATTAAGCTTATTTTGGATTATCTTTATTATAAGACTAATAATCATAATCGATTTAAAATATAACTTTTTTATATACTATTAATGTAGTAGAAAAGTCGGATGAATCGTTCTTATACAGCATAATTAACGTGTAAAAATATAAATTATAGTATAATGATTTAAGTTGAAGTAACAGGCGAGTCTACTTTCCTTTGATGTTCTTAAAAAAAGTTTCTAAAACGGAAATTTTCTTGCCTGCAGTAATGTCATAAATTTTCTTTTTACAGATTAAAAAAAATTATATGAATTGATGGCAGTTTTATTGAAACTCACACAATAATTGAAATTTGATTAAAATTACGATGTTAAAGTTGGTTTCTCATCAACAGAATTCAGTGGTGCAGTAATGTCATAAATTTTCTTTTTACAGATTAAAAAAAATTATATGAATTGATGGCTGTTTTATTGAAACTCACACAATAATTGAAATTTGATTAAAATTACGATATTAAAGTTGGTTTCTCATCAACAGAATTCAGTTGAATCAAATCTAATGATGACATCTAAATGCAGAATCTTGTTAAAGCTTAACAGCTTTCGTATCTTGAAGTCATTTGCATTAAGTATATTCGACTATAATTTTCGAAAGAGTAATTCATTACTAAATTATAATAAATAAACAGATTTAAAAAATAAATACATTTTTAATCAATAATTGCCGAATAGCGAATGTAATTTATATACAGCGACGATAATTCTTAAAAATTTTAGTTTGCTCGTCTGTGTAGTTCTAAATAAATATCTTCATGTTAGAATCTATCATTATGAATTTTATCAAGATTTATATTTTTCAATAAATGCTATCTAAAATCCCAATATAAAGAAAAAGTCGAGAAAAGAAATCAAAAATATAAAGACTTCTTTTTAAAAATTCGATTTGATTTTTAAATAAATAAAATTTAAAAATCATTTTAAATGAAAAAATTGTTTGTATCTACAACTTCTGATTTACCGATGACGATTGATTAAAAGAGGAATATGCAAGCATCAGCAATAACTCGACTGTGACTATTGTCAGTTAACGAGACACTCTGCAGTATGAATGGCTCCAATTGATTTATAAGCAAAAGAATTAAATTAAACAATCACGAGTGCAAGATATGGTTGACTCGCATCGATTCGGTTAGTGTAGAACAGACTTCAAAATGTGCAATATATCAAAACTTATCCAGTCTAAATGAGACGTAAGCAATATATTAATTAAGTTTTTCCGATAAAATTCTTATCTATCATCAATTTATATAAATTTTTCTTATCTTTAATAGAACCCCCTTTTTTACTGCTACTTCAGCTTTGTATGCCATTTTAAAACAAGTTTATTTGAAGCTAAATATAAATTTCTAGTCTGAATTTAACTTGTTTATCGTCTTAAATTTGAAGAAAAATTATTTTACATTAAATTCATAAGTTAATTTTATTATTCATTGAATACTGTATACAGTTTGAATTTGGTGTTCGCAACATCAAATTTTTATTTCTATATTCATATTTTTTGAATAATATAGTTTATATTTTATATAATTTTTTTCGTTTATTTACTAAAATTGTTTAAACTCTCGTTTATTAATTTTATCTTATCGATTTGCTTTGTGATTAATAGTATGTTGACATAGATTTCATTATAACATAATGGAGAAACGAATGCCAAAGCTTCATTATCTTGCTTAGATACTGTTATGTTGTAAATATATGTATGTTGACACAAGATAATAACTCTTGATTATTTATTTTCCCTATCCATCTTGCAAACGTCCTATTCAACTATTTCGATTGAGAAAACAGTCAGGTATATTTTAAAAATAAAATTAATTTTCCTATATAAAATCGAAATCATTTTTAGTTTAATAAAAATTTAAAAATTTATTACACTTATTTACAACTTTATATTAAAGTTTATAGACTTAATTCAATCGGTAAGTTATACGTTTGTTTTTATAGTTTAATTCTATTATCGATAGGATTTAGTGTAGATCAGCAAAGGCAGTAGGATTTATTGGATTTTAGCATATCTTTGGAAATGGAATTGGAATCGAATTCAATCTTCTCAGTATCAAAGATTTAATATGTTGTCCAGTAAGAATCCTACTTTATATATCAAATTAGGAACCTAATCGTAGTCTCCTTTGGGCTTATTTTACAAAACGAATTACTTCAATTGAAGAAATTCCTTTCTTTCATCAATGCATTTCTTCTGCAAAATAAATTTGTATAAAAATAATTGTTAAACTTTTCAGTTTCTTTAATTTATAATAAATTTTTAAAAAAGCTAATTTATGTTGTCATAAATATTTAACCATTGCTTTTAGAATAAAGAGAATATATTATACTTCTTTAGTTATTTTCGTTAATTTTTTAAATTCTTCTTGCGGCTATTGTAGGTTTATATGAAAATCTATACAGATTAACATTTTTTAAACTGTAATTTGTCATAATTTTTAGGCAATCAGCTTATAGATAACGCGTAACCTTATATATAATTCACATAAAAAATTTCCTTGTTAAATGCCAAAATAATTTACAGTTTAAATAGGAGAACATTTCATATTTTTCTTCATTTAACGCGCTATATTTATTGTTTGCTTTATATAATGTGCAATATTAAGCAATATATAACCAAAATTTATAATAATAATAAAAAAAAAACAAAATATTGCACAATTAAAAGCAATCGCTTTCAGTTGAGCAATCTATTTCTTTTATTATAACAACGCACGTATTGCCTATTACCAGAAAGTGTGACACATTCATTCTACCATTCTTTATTAATCTAAATCCATATTATCGATTTAGTAAAAATTCATAATGATACTTTAAAGGTGTTTACGTCCACCATTCGCCATTTTCTACTTTATCCTAGAAAGATTCCGTGTTATCGCAGTTCGGTTAGAGATTTCCTTTTTGCAGATGATGCAATATCCGTTTTTAAATTAGAATTTTTGCTATCAACCGTAACAATAATAGAAATCTCATTTACAATTTTAAAGATAAATGAATTTCTCTATGCATCTCGGTTAATATACTTTACTTAAATCTGTTGATCTGAACGGAACTGCAACAATCGATTAAAAAAGGAAATGAGATAAATTACTATAACCTTACCGAGACGAAATTATAAATATGCATAAACGAGACAAAGAATATTATAAATTATTCTTAGACGAACTTCATAATATTCAAAATTTGATAATTTAATTAGCAGAATCACTAAACATGCTTAGGAATTTAATATTAATAATCATAAAATTATTAATCTAGAGGAGACTTTTATAACATGTTAAATTTTAATTTAATGTTATTGTAATCATCATCATTCTCTTGTAAAGATGGATATTAATTGAGCTAAATTATATGTTAAAAAAAATGATGATAGATTTAAAAATTTGTAACTTTAAAAAATAATAATTTTTAAAGTTCTGAAGGTACATAAATTTTCTCGTAAAATATTTAAAAACAAACCATAATTCACAACAATTATCGATCAGAAACACAAAAAAAAAAAAATTGTCCACAAAATTAAAAACTTTCCACTTATAATTGATTTAATCCAATTTAAAATTAATTAATTTTCGGTTTAATATTTTAACACAGTACAATTTTTGAAAACAGTACAATTTCGTTACACAGTACAATTTTTGAAGCGCTTTTGACGAACGATATTTTGTTTTCCAAAGCAAATCGAGAAAAAAATTATCTGAAAAGAAAATTGGTTCAAAAATAGAATTTCTTTTCCTTAATCCCTCACGTATTTTCTAGCTATTATCATGTTCTTTAAATGAGAAAGGCCAAAAGTTTTGATGGAAGACTGTTTGTTTTTGGACGAATCGAAATATTAAATCCAAAAATTGCTCTTCCTCCTCTGATCCGAATTTTAAATCAACCGAAAACAAAACGACCATGATTTTCAAGACTGTAATAATAATAATTATAAAATAAATATTTTTAAAACAGCATGTTTTATAAATTTAAACTTTCAATAATTTATAAAATCATTATTAACTCTGAAGAAATATAATTGAATTATGTTTTTATTTTTGTATTTTTATCGTGGAAAATTGTCTGTTTGCGTCATATAGAGCTATATTCAGTAATAAAATTTATATTCAGTCAACAAAGATGTTTAAAACATTTTTTTGAAATATTATAAATTGCATCTTGTTGAAAACTAATTTTTTTTCTTTTCTTTACATTTACCAAAATTTTGTTTCTAATAAGAATTTTAAATTTGAAATAAAATAATTTTGTTTCTAATAAGAATTTTAAATTTGAAATAAAATAATTTTAATTAAGATAAAAAGAAAAATTGGTTTGTTATTCCGAAGAGAAGAAAAATAACTGGATAATCTTCTTTAATTTTAATATTGTTTCCACAGTAAAGAAATATATGCATGCTATTAATAAATTTACGTTTTTTTTTTATTCTTAAATTCAATTATCATTCGGAACTTCGATTAATTTTCTTTAATTTTTAACTTGATAAAAAAATTTTAATCTGTGTTAAAAGAGTCCATCCGTTGACTGGATATTACGTATTTTTTCCCCCTATCGTTTAGTGTTTGTTATAAGAAGAGACGATTTAAAAGATCAAAGAATTCAAATTGTGCAAGGAAAAAAAGAAAGTGCGATCCAATAGCGAAGAAACAGCTGACAAAGGCAAATATTCTTCCCAGATGTCTTTGCGTGCTTGTGAAAGACGACATCTGGTACCGAAAGTTGGCACTAATCGGAATTCCTTCAATTTTTCTTCTCTTGGATACAACCTTTGCGGACGAGTAGACTCATTACTGAAAAGGAAGTCTATTCTCTCCCGCATTGACCGGTTACACGTGACATATGACAGTCGATAGACAACCAACAACTCCCTTTTAATTCGGCAGTTTATCTCTGAAAAGAAATCGACCATCTGCCCTTATTATGACAATATTATCTTACACGACCCAAACAATCGCCTTATCTTGCTTTCTTTCAAATTGCATTTGTAAAGCGGGATTCTAAAAAATCCAAGATGTTTTTGAATAAAATTTTTCTAGTCGGAACCTATGCCAATCTTATTGTAATATTTTGTAATAAATAGAAAGAGAAGAAACGATTTTATTGAGATATTCTGTTCTGTTATGTCTTTTTTTTTGTGTGTATTATTATTATTTTTTGAATTGTTTCTTATGAATTATTATTATTTTCAAACCGATTCTGTCTTCTTTCAGTTAGCCACAGGAATAAATAGAAATTCTTTTTTCTTTGTGCTTTTTTCTTTCGTCGAATTTACAACCATTCGACGTAATAAAGTAACATTTCTTTGAATCTACTTAATTGTATGCAGTAAAACGATCGTTATGTCAAGTAAAGCACACACCACTCGAGTCTTTAACTTATTCGAATTAATGATTTTTCTTCTTTGACTGAAGTTGAATATAAATCGGATAACCACTTTTGAAACTTTTTACATAAGGATGCTTAAAAAGATATTCGTTTGTTATTTATAGCGTTACGATAGGAGCATTAAACAAAACTTCAGGTTTGATTTCTATTTAAAAAATACTACTACAGTACGCGAAATATTTTTTTACGAAGTTGAAAAAACCTTTATTTAAAGAAGCGTTTAAATATTCGTTTTAGATTTCAGTCTGATAGTAACTGCTGTTAGCAGTTTCTATATCCTATTAGCAACATTTAATTTTAATTTTGTTAAATTTTCTATTAATTTAAGTTCAGCCGAAACTGTTACACGAATAAAAAATATTTTTCTTTTTATTTTTGTAAACTGTATACAAGTTTATACGATCTCGATTCATAGACTGTATTGTTCTTTCTATTATTCTAGTCATTATTTGCTTTCTATCTGAAGGAAACTGAGGCTTAAAAGATTACCATAATGCTTTTGTCTGTATGTGTATCTCCACTAATAAATTTGAACTAATTAGCAGCTTTTCAGGAAATTTGGTATTGATATTCTGCAATTAAAAGTAATCTCAAAGCCACTTCATTTACTTAATTCAAATATTTAAAAATGGAGGACGTTCAAACTTTTCAGACACTCTCTTAATATATCCTAAAACTATTTATTGAGTTTTCATGGCTGTTATAAAGAGGTCGAGTCGTTAAAATAATCTCGATGACACATCCATTAACTCTTTATTTTCGGCCATTTAAAAATTGCGGACGTTCATTCTTCAAAGGTTTCTCTCTAATAACTTTCGAACTGTTTGATTGAATTTTATGAAATTCAGCAGAGTAATTAGGCCTTTAAAGATGAATTTGAAATAAGATTAACTCTGAAGATTCATCCGTTTAAAAATGACTAATGTTTAGAATTCTGAGATTTCCCTATTATGCCACGTACCATTGAAGATGATTTTCATGACATTTATTTTAATCCCCTATCTGTAACCATTCCAAGATAAAGTAGGGGATTAGTTCTTTCCAGAATTACTTTTTAATAGTTGTATAAGTATGATGAGTAATTTTATTTTTATTCATTCTGCGAATTTATATATTTAGTCACTTGCTATTTTAGTTTATTCTGAATGTATTAGTAAAACGTCTTGACAGTTTCCTATTTGTAGCAAAGCCATTTTGATTTTTTGTTACTACGCTACTACCGAAACAAAATTCAATCTTGACATTCCTTTTATATATATTGTCCAAAAAACTATTAAAAAGAATAATAAATAGTTGGTTGCTCGCTCAGATAAGTTGTCGGGATGAATAAAAAACAAAATTGAACGCTTACACTGTCCAACAAGTAAAATTAAGGAGACTAACTATTAATTCATGTTTTAAGTGACTTTCGATCGGATAAAGAAGACACGAAGATATTTCAAATTAAAATTTAACAGTAAAAATATCGATTTAAAATTTTTACTATTAATGTATAATTAAAAAAAGCAAAAAACATGTAATGAAATTTAAAATAAAATTTAATATTGTTATTTCGTTTCAAGTTCTTATTTGTAATGATTATTTTTATTGCATTAATTGTTATTTTTATTCCATCAAAACAATATTTTATATTAATTGTTTGCTTCCTTATTAGAAAAAAATAACAATTCTATGATTAAAATTCAACATTCAGTATCCTATTGCAGAGTTTACATATAAATAAAATCGAGAAAGCAAACACGAATAAGTAAACCAATTATAAGACGTCTTTCCAAACCTGATTTAATTTTCTAATGGATTAATTCTTATTATTGAATACAACAATTACTTTAATCAAGTGACGAGACTTCGAATTGAGACTTCTAATAGAATTTGATCTAGTGTTTGTGATCTAGCGCCCCTTTGGCCCTATTTTTCCATGATGATGCAGAATATAATTTGAGTATTTTTTTAAAGAAGTTTATATAAATTATATATTTTAAAAGGATTAAATTTTAATAAATAACGTATTTTTTTGCATTAGTAAATTATTTATACTCTATTCCAGCGGTTCCCAACTCGTGATACGCGAACCCCTAAAGATACGTGGAGAGGGGTTGGGGTCAGCGAAAATAATATTGGTAATGGTGGAAAACACCAAAAAAGAAGTTAAAATAAAAAACAAAACCAAATATAGAATTTTAGTTTATAAAGTGGAACTTAGGTGAAAGTTGTCACTAGAGCCGTCCACCACTATAGTCGACGACAGCATCATGAGTCAGTATTGGGTGTTTGGGAGAGATGAAATTCATTTGTGTCACTACACTTAAGACTATATAGTTCACTAAACTAATCACGAAATTACAGAAATTGCCATTTTATCGCAACAGCTTTAGAGAGGTTTACAGGAGGATAATATGATTTTATTAAGGTTATTTCGCAACAAAACTATCTGTTATAAATACATCCCGCAAAGTTTTCTATCACATTTTAACAATGCGAAAATATGCACACTTCCCGGGATGTCTTCTTGCTGGTGATATTACCCTTTAAACTAAAATCGACTGTTCCGCGCCTTAATACACGGTTACAAACTTGTGAATAGACTGCTTCCATACACTCAATACTGACTCATGTTGTCGTCGACTATAGTCATATCGCGCGATTACGTATGTGTCCTTCCCCTCTTTGCCAAAACTGTCACTCTGAAAGTGGTCCATCAGTTTAGTTCGATTGAGCAGCCTGATTGGCCGCATGGAAACACTTCGACTTTCCACTCTGGAGGACCGGATTCGAGTCTCGTCTCCCACCCCTTGAAAATATTTATCATGGGGTCCGGGCCCGGCCAATCGATCCCCGCCATCCACCATCCGGCTGAGTCGTCTGCAGCCTCTGTTGGTTCCTTTCATTACCCCTCTCTCGCACTCTTCCACAGTAGCGCGAAAATAATATTGGTAATGGTGGAAAACAACAAAAAGAAGTTAAAATAAAAAGGATGCGAGAGAGAGGATAATGAAAAGAAGCAATATTTCATAAATGGAAACCTTAATCAAGAGGTACTCAAGAGAAGAAACGTTAGGAACCGCTGCTCTATTCTATTGTATATTAAAATACGTTATAATACTCATAAATGGAAACCTTAATCAAGAGGTACTCAAGAGAAGAAACGTTAGGAACCGCTGTTCTATTCTATTGTATATTAAAATACGTTATATTCTGTATAGTGGTGAACATTTGTGTAAATATAAACGTCACACATATAGTGATATCACGTTTATATTTTTACAAAATTATGATTTTATTGATCAGGTATAAGAAAATATATATATAGAAAGATATAATTTAGGCATTTCTGAAAAAAAGAAACTTGGATAATGAAAATTTTAATAATTAAATATGTGTTAAATAAAATCACAGCTTCTGAACCAGCGTTTTAATTTATCCATGTTTATCAAACTAATTACAACATTACTATTGAATGGCTTCGTTTATAACGAACGTTTGGGAAATTTTTCATAAATATTCAATAAGTTAAAGGTCAAAAATGAACAATTAATCGTTGCAACCAATGTAATTTAATTATGTAATCTGCAATTATATAATGTTTAAATTTTAAAACGGTACTTAATGCATTATTTTAATAATGCAACAAAAGTTCTGTTTTAATAGGCTTAGAATATATAATAATTTCTCTACTTTCATTAAATTAATAAAAATCTAAAAAATAAAAAGATAATATATATAAAGCTTCTTAGAATTTTTATTAAATAAACTGATTTTAATTAGATAACAAGTTTTCCCAATTGAAAAAATTATCTTAAATTTAAACGATTATAAAAATAAACAAGATTTTGTATGAACGTATCTTTTATTTCTAGCATTTTTGTGAAAAAATCGAAGAAAGCAAAGTTACATTTCAAAACTGATAACGCGTGTGTATTGTATCTGACTAGTCATCTGTCAACTACAAAAAAAAATAAAAAAAGGAAATACTATTTATCAAGAAAAATTAATTTTGTGCTATACAGTTCTTTATCTTCCTTTTCTTTATTATACATCTTTAATTTGAAAGTCTAATGTCAAGTTACAACAATAAATATTTAATCAAATAATTTTCGAGAGTTAATATTGATTTTATATATATATATATTTTTTTTTTCTTAATTTAACCAAAACCAAATGTTATCTATGGCATAATATCGTGTGACCTATATACTGTATGTTTTATTCGAGATTCACTTTCTCAGCAATTTCTGCGTAAGCTGCTGTATCCAATTTAATTTCAAATTTTTTTCTCTTTTTTTTTATCATCGTCATGCTCTTTATCTCTCGTCGGCCATCTCAAAAAGTAGATGAGACTAATACAGCATTAGTCAGAGAAAGTAAATATTTGACTGAAGAGTTGCTTATGGCTTTAACTTATCCATCTTTCTAAGTCGTCTTCCATCTGTCATGTTCCTGAAAATATTTCATCAGATTATTCTTGCATTCTAAACGTGAATACGATTTCTATGTTGATAAATGGTTACTGATATTTAAACAATTTTTAAAATATGTAATTTGGAAATTTTCAGAAGGATTTCTAGTTAGCAATGATTGATTTATTGCGACTGATTTATTTATTATTCATCAAACTGCCTAACCTGATTTTCGGTAAAATATTTACCATGATGAGAAAGTTTTTTGTTATTCTTTTTTCGTTTGAATTATAACTTATTGTTTCCAGTTGAATAAATTATTCAGAATATATACATATATATATATGTATATACAAAAAAACTATTTTTGCTATATGCCGAAATTCGATTATTTGGTATTTTATTATATCCAAGTATCAGCAAATGTTTGTTTGGAGTCTGATTTGGTAAATGACTCGGAACAATTCGTCAGGTACACACTACTTTTATGTAATTTGTTATGATATTCTACTGAGGCATATGTAGCCACTTCGAGACGCCCGAAGTATGATTTTTATATTCTTTCTGGAAAAACTGGAATTTGTCAATAACAGCACTTCTATATTTGAACAGCAAAAAGAAAAAAATTTGAATTTTAGAAAAGTGTGTGGCGTCTATTGCTGCAGAGAACAATTTCCTTTATTGCCACGAATCGAGTGTCAAAAACGTCCGATCAAACAACTGCTGAACTGTATCCAGTTCATAAGCAGTTCAATTTTTCATGCGTTTGGTTAGTAATGCGAATTCTATAGTATATAAAATCCTACTGCATATATAAATATACATACCGTCGCGAAATAAAAAAAGGAATCATTATGTTGCTAAATATAATTATTGATTAACTTATCTTTCTTTATACATTAAAGAAAATAATTTAAAAAAAAAACTCTTTTGTTTGAAAATTATGAATTATTATTATTTTTTTATTTGGAAAAACTAAAACTATGAACGATGGATTTTAATATTCTAGTAAATCTTTATTTTATGTAAATAATATTTATTGCGATAGAATTTTATTCATTTTATTCAAATTGTTTATGGAATTCATTGAGAAGCTTTCGTTTCGAATAAAGAAGATTAAAATAGAATAACACAAAATTTTATTAAAATATGTTGAGATAAAATAAACTTTTATAGAGAAAAGAATAAAATCTAACAAACAGATTATAACTATTTATGAACTGACAGCATTATGAATTGTGCAGAATATCAAAGAAACGATTTTTAAATTTACTTTATCACTTTTAAATTATGAAGCGGATGAGATGCGTTATTTGTTTAATATTTTATACAGTACACTCTTACTCACTCATTGTATTCGTATACAAGCGAATCCTAACTTACAATGTGAAATGTGTTTGCAATCTGAATGTCCAGATTATAACTATTTATGAACTGACAGCATTATGAATTGTGCAGAATATCAAAGAAACGTTTTTTAAATTTACTTTATCGCTTTTAAATTATGAAGCGGATGATATGCGTTATTTGTTTAATATTTTATACACTCTTACTCACTCATTGTATTCGTATACAAGTGAATCCTAACTTACAATGTGAAATGTGTTTGCAATCTGAATGTTCGTAAGTTGAATTAAATGTTTTCATAAGAAATAATGTTAAATTTTTTAATGCGTGCTAAATCAGTAAAAGTGTGTAATTAGAACCATTATCTAACTTTATTAAAAAATTGTATAATAAAATATATAATTATCATCATCATCATGCAGTATTTCTTATTTCATCCACTGCTGGATATACACATGCCGCCTTCTTTTGTTTCCAGATGTATCTATCTTGTGCAATATGCATCCATTCGGAACCAATTACTTTTCTTATATCAAAATATATAATTAAAAAATTCATATACATTATTTAAAACAATTTAATTTTTAATATACATATTACTTCAAAGAACTGAAGAGCAGTCAGCTACAATTCAGACATTTATGGTTAAATTAACTGTTTATAACTTTATTCAATTTATTCAATTTAAAAAGATATTGATCCGTATATTCAGGTTATATGTTCTGTTTTACTAAATTGCAGAATTTCAATATTATCTAATAAAACGAACTTTATTTGCTCTTTATATTATATTGAAAAGGGAACGTTATGAAAAACTTGGAGTGAAGTTTTAAGATTATTATTTTTTTCCTCTCGATTTTATTTTCATAAAGATCATTAAATTCCTTCAGATTATTTGCATTTCTAAAATTACTTCAATTTGCAGGGTAATGGTTCAATGACAAAATTTGAATTTCAATGGTTAAAGAATTTTATTGAGTTTTAATATGGAAGATGGAAGTTTTTACATGATCCAGATAGAATTTTTAAAAACTATTTAAATCGTTCGATAGCCAAATAAAATATTATATCCGCTAAATCATTTGTCTAAAAATCGGTAAGTCAGAAACTATTTGAAAATTATAATGATATTAATGCCATTAAGTGTACAATTGTTCTATGTTTCAAAATTTGTTAAGCTCGAAATACGATACGTTTTCGCCATAATTGTTCTTTTTATTCTTCAGAAATGATTAAACTAGAACAATTTTTATGAAAAAATAATAAAAAATTCGAAAGAGCAATTTTAAATTCCAATTTTAATACCAATCTAACGAGTAAATTGAATTGGGTGAATAAACTCATAATACAAATCAATAATGATTCTTATTGAATCTAAAAAAAAAAAAAATTGAACAGAACTTAGATTAAAGGCAAAATATTCCAAAGCAATAATATCCCAAAATTCTCTTTTCGTTACCTTGGTAACACGCTGTACATGTAAGTTGGTATTAATCTCTCCTTTGTGTGGTGAAGAGTTAGGATGCAAACAAATTTTAAACAAACAAAGCTTAAAGTGTTCTTAATAGGAAGAGAACAATTTATATGAAAGTACCCGAATTATATTTTGTTATTGGAAATATTATTTACTTTTATAAATTGCTAATTTTGTCTAAACAAATATGCGAAACTTTTCGATAATATTATTTTAATAATATAACTTTTAACAAGCATCTGTGATTAAGTGTTCTTTTTCTTTCACCGCATTACAGATATTTTAGAGACTGCATATTATAACATATATAAATTATTAATTCAACATATTGAAAAGGTAACAATAGAAAATAAATTAAACGTAAATAAAATTTCCAAATCATTAAAACTTTCCAAACTAATCCAGTGCTTTTCATTTACTAACAAAGAAGTAATATCAAATTCTCTTCGGTATTCCGTGATCTTAAAAACCAGGTAATTACTTCATAAAGAGCTTTTGCACTTTTTAATTTTTAAGAAGGAAGATTTGAAATTTCTAATTAAGTTTCTTATTTTGAGAAGCAATCATTTTTCTGTCCATCTAGAGTCATTATTAGCTTGTCGTTAGCATTCCAAGATATTAAAATGCAAACACCACTTTCCTTCATCTTTAAATTTCTTTTTAGTTTGCTTAATTTTCTATAAATTTCGTTTAATATCTCATATGATCGCATGTATAATTATAATGCATTTAAAACGGTTCCATCTTTAACCATTCTTAAAGAAAATTAATTTTTTCTCCCTTATAACTTCGGTAAATTTATAAACAAGAAAACACGAACTGGTTGACATATTCTCCTTAAGGCATTTAGTTTATTTTCGGTTTTGTTTAAGTTTATTAAATTACATGGCCGGCTCAAGGTACTGGCAACTCGGGCAGTTGCCCGGGGCGCGCCATGTGCTTAGGGGCGCCATCGAAGATCTTCCAAAAAAGAAAAAGTGAAAATAATAAAATATTTTTTCAATCTGATGTTTTTAAGATGGAAAAAAGCAAGTTCCTCTCTATATATTTTATAAATTAGGTTCATAAACACTAAAAAGTTACAGGATGTCACGCCAAATCTGTGGGTGGCATTAAGAATAATGCTTACAATACCTATTACTGTGGCCGTTGGCGAGAGAAGCTTTAGTTTACTAAAGCTTATAAAAACATACTTATGGTCCTCCATTTCTCAAGACAGAATGAATTCTTTGGCAATTTTGTCTATAGAAAATGATATTGCAAAGAATATAAATATAGAAAGTGCCACGAAAAGATTTATTAATCTAAAGACAAAAAAAAAAGTTTTAGGTAGGCTAATCGTTCATACAGTCCAAATACTAGTTGGGAAAAACAATATTATTATTCATTTTTTGTTAAAAACAACCTGGGTAATAAACTCATTTCTATATTTTTAGTTTTTTCTTTGTGAAAATTTTTATAATTATACTTAAAATGGCACCGAAATTCAGCTTGCCCAGGGCGCCAGCAAACATAGAGCCGGCCTTGTTACATGCATTAGAAGATCAAAATTATGGTGGCGAACAAATAAGTTTACTATTTTGAACTGAGAGACAGAGAACATTAAACATACGAAAGCAAACGTTGAAGAATGCAAAAAAATTAAAAAGAATCTGTAAAGGCTGTTCTAACATCGTGTCAAATGCGAAGATAAAAAAAAAAATGATAATGACAAGTGATGTTATGTTCTAGTTCGTAGAAGTTTCTGAAAGTGAACCAACTTCAAAGGGTATAAAAATAAATCAAAAGGATGATCCAAAAGAAGTACAGCAGATTCGTTTAGTCTAACAAGGCTTTAATTATAAGAAACGAAAAAAAGAAACTTTTCTATTGCATATAAAACCCTTTTGTGCTGATTTTGAGATTCTTCATTTATTATTTTTAAATAGTTTCGAATATAATTTTTCATTGAGACACACGAATTTAATAATAATATTGAAAAAATTATACAAAGATAAATTAATCCCAAAAAACAATTTTATTTAACTATCTTTTCGAAATTAATTTTTTTTCATTAAATTTTTTTTGGTTACATAATCCTGTTTTGTTATCGCTCTTTAAAAGTTAATTCGATTTTTACACCAAATATTAGTCACTTATTATTTTTTATAATTATTATTTTCCAAATATGTTAAATGGATTTATTAGTTATCCCTATTATAAAGGATTATAATATTAGATTAATTCTTAGTTTCTTCAGGCAAGTATTCTCTTAATTTTATAATTTACTACATACTTAATACATTTATAAGAAATATAGTACTGCGACTAGGGAGGGCGTAATATTTTCTTTGGTAATAAGATATTAGGAAAAGGATCTAAGAGAAAATCCCAGGATTTACCTGTCCTTCAGGAAATAATGTCTTTTGAAGGAAGTTCTCTCAGAATAGAATTCTAAACAACAGTTTAAACAAAAATGAATAATGTAAGAGATTCATTTAACAGTTGGTTAAATTCTAAAATCGTTTAGTTGAAAGAGAGATATTTTAAGCTAAACTTTAAAAGTACTACAAACAGTTTCATAAGAATCTTAAAAACCATATAAAATAGAGTGGAATATACTACACATTTCCTCTTTCTTTATTTTATCATAAACTAAATATATATATAATATTATATTTACGGATAAACAGAATGTATTTTTCTAAATCATATTTATTAATGAAATTTTTTTAAAGATATAATTTTAAAAAGTTAGATAATAAAATTTGTTCTTTTGCGGAGCGTGTTGAGAGTTATTATATTTACGGATAAACAGAATGTATTTTTCTAAATCATATTTATTAATGAAATTTTCTTAAAGATATAATTTAAAAAAGTTAGATAATAAAATTTGTTCTTTTGCGGAGCGTGTTGAAAGATACATAAATCCGATTAAATGATTAAATGCATGGAAAAACGTATTAGAGGATTGGTTTATTCCACACAAAAAAAATTGTCATCTCCCTTTCATATCAATGCTTAATTCTAAAATCTTTCAGCTACTTTGTACATATTTTGCAAAACCAGTGATATATTGAATTTACAGGTTTTTTTGTGTGTTCTTCAAACCACTATGTTTGCATGCTTCATGCTCCACATAACCATATTTGTATTGATAGTGCCTAGCAGCATAAAGCTCTTAGGAAGATATGTTCAGAAATATGTAAGTAGCGTATTTTCGTATATGTAGATTTGCATCAGAAAATAAGAAATTTCATTGTATATGAATGCAGTATTATATCAAAAACTCTAAAGAAAAATTATAGGAATAGATTACATTATTTTCGTGCAAGATTACTGAAATTTTTCTTACGATTTCCATATAGAATTCCGAGATAAATATTTTATTTCTAGAACTTGGAACTTAAATTTTCATCTCATTTTGTTATATAAAATTTCAAAATTTTATTCGTTGTTTTGCACTGTGTTAAAATTTTTGTTTTTTAAAGTCAGAAATGTTATTATTTTGGTAAAGATAATAAATGTTGTCAATGACAGAATTCTAATAAGCAAACAAAAATGATCCTATTTTCTATCAACCATGCGAAAGTTATGAGAAGTAATGTGTTTTTTGATTTGCAAACTGACATTTACAACTTCATGGAATTCTAACACCTGACGCAACAATTGTGAAAGATTGTCAGAATGAGTATTATCAGACTAATGGATTAGCAACTGTGTCCAATACGTTGACCTCTACATATTCCAAACTGCACTCATTTAGCTTTTTTTACAATACATTCAAAAGAAAAATTGCATCAAAGGAGAAGAAATAATCCAACAGTGTAGAGGAGAAAATTCATCAAGCTAGTAAAAAGAATTAATCCTAAACTAATGCATTTTTAACAAGCAACTTCAAAATATACCTTGAATAAATAACTTTTCTAACGGAAGAAGGTCATATAACATTTATTTCCCAATAACTAAAAGCAAAACGCGATACAAAAAATATGGGAAGAAGGTCATATAACATTTATTTCCCAATAACTAAAAGCAAAACGCGATACAAAAAAAATATTTAAAAGATCTCTTGTTTATGAAAACAAAAACTTTATTTAATATTTAATAAACTGAAAATGCATTTATGGAATTTTTTATGAAAAACTTTCAAAACATTGAAAATTAAAAAACAAATTATTTTTATTAAAATACCGTAGAAAGTTTTTTTTATAAGAATAAAACAATTACAGTTATCAAATATTTAGATATATCTGTAACATTATTTTCAGCATTTAATCTTAACAATCTATATAAAATATCATTAAATTATTTAAAAATTTTCACTTATTGCTGCTTGATTATATATAATATCTTAACTCGGTTTTAGAAATGATATTCCAAAGCAACTTACCATTTCGAGCTTAAATTAATGCAATGGAATATGTCCATAGATCAGAGAAAATATACCAAAAATTATATTATTTTTGCTTCTTTAATTCATATTCTTGGATATTTTACAAGTTTCCTGGAATGACTAAATACTGTTTCGAATTAATTAATTATTATTCTTGAATTACTCAGCATTGTTGTATAATTCAACGACTCGTCGATGTTTGCTTTACTTGTTACAAGATTCTCTTATAAATTACGTAGTTAAGACTGTTTCCTGATTAATATTTTACGAAAATCTCTAGCATTTTCTTCTATCAACAACAACTTCAACCTCTTTAAAAAACAATTTTTATTCAATTATACCGTTTAAAACTTATTCTGAATATATGCTTAAATCGATTTAAAATGCAAATAACTTCGTCTTCACAATGTATTCGAGAATTTTTATTAAGTTAAATAAGAAAAATCGCAAGACTGCAGAATTTATAATTTATTTTAAGAATTATAAAAGTTCAGAATAATTTGTTTTTGTTTAAAAAGTTCCATCGACTATATAATTCATGAATATGCCTGCTTAATGTTTAAGGAAAAGTAGGAAAGTAGACTGCTAAGAATTTATTCAGCAAAAAGAGTTTATAGTAAGCTGCCTTATGAACTATAACCTACAAGTTTCAGAAAAATAATTAATATCCAGAATACATAAATTCCATGTGTAGCCAAGTAACAGTTATCCATGATATAATTGATTCTGACTTACATGCAAAAAATTAATTTATCAGTTTCTATCGTGATCTTACTATATCTCATATTAATCAAGGGAAATGTTAACCATGTTAAGCAAATTATATAAGTCATAGAATCATAATTATAGTTTCATTTAAACAAAATCGAATCAGAGAACTTGATAAGCTTCCAAATATGGCGACACTTTCGTGATCTAAATAGCAGCATACAGTACTTTGTTGCAATATTTTGTTTACTTTTATATCATCATGTATTACTGTTATTTGTATCCCATCCTATTTGGATTTCCTACAATAAAATACAAGTTACAGTATATTAAAAAAATTCGATAAACACGATCGCAGAATATCATTAGTTTAGCTTAGAATGTTATTGTTATAACTAAAATTTTGCATCCTGTTCTTTAAAGCAGATTTAGAAAAATAAGAAAATAGGAATGACCTAATTTTTAAAAAAGCAGGAAGTGATATTTAAGCATTTTTACGCCTATTTTTACTCAATTCTTCTCACTAGTTTCTCATCTTGTCGAAAGTATGTCAGACAACAGATTTGATTTTAACTTAATAGACATCTACCGGTTACAAATTCCATTACATGGTCACGTTTTAACCGTCATCTTATTTTCTTTACCTTTTCCTTATTTTTGATAAATTAATTTCTTTCATCCTTACATATTTCTCATTAGTTTAAAGTTAAAAATTTACATAAAAGTTAAGGTCTGAAGACGATAACACGCTAATTGTCTTCATCAATAGAGTTACGAGAATATTTCTTATTTTCTAACTTTCTTGGTAAAATAAACTCACATGTTTAATGCAGACATTAAACATAAATGTGAAATAACTTATTATTGCGTTAATTAAACAAAAATATTGGAAAAATCAATATTTAATTCTAACGTCTCACAATGATAACCATTAATTATTTAATGAGAAACGTTTGTTTCTGATCTTTAACGTTAAATTGAAAATAAATAAATATTAAAATAACAGTTTAAGTTTAATTAAAATTATTTACATAATAATACCCCAAGTTTTAATAAAACTTTTAAAAAGAAAATTGCGAAGTTTATAAATAAAAATGTTACTTAAAGGCATTAATTTCAGAAAATTGAAATGCGTAGCTTAAGAGAATCAATAAGGTGTGAAATTAAGAGTACAAAGAGTAAAAATTTATCGATTGATATTCATTATGGGCGACCTACTGAGAACATTAAATCTATGGAATGATACCTAACGCTGTAAAAATTCTAACTTTACAAGAGAATATTATTCCTTTTATTAAACTTTTATAATGAATTTTAAAATTTAAAAATAAAAAAAAAAAAGTTAAAGAATTTATAATTCTTAATTAATACAATAAATTAGAGAAATGCAATATTTTCTTTTTAATGTATAAAATTAATTAAATTCTGCGAAATTATTTTTGTCACTTTAATCGGATTCTTTTCTTTTATCATTCCGAAACGCTGAATTTTATAGAAATGTTAAAAGTCGTAATTTAAGAGAAAGACGTAGTTCAATTTATAAAGTATTAAATTTATTATTAAAAATACATTCCAATGGCAGAAATTCTATAATTCATTTGTCTATTAGATATTAACAGAGCTCTTTAATGTAAATTCTCATGTTTGCACTCGCTCCTTATCAAGATTGCATCTCTTCTTAATCACGAAAACTCTTTTGTAGGAAATATAGTTTAAACTTTGACGATTTTAAACAACATATCTTTATTTTTTAAAATATACTAGAATTAAAAATATTTTCCATTTTAAAAATTGCTTTTCCGTTTCATCGATCTTTTACGAATTTACAAAGTGTCGTTAATAATTGTTAAAGATTCATCATCATCTTTTTCAATTATTATGTCATTTTATGTTGTCTTAATGATTTATAATAACAATAATAATAATAATAATATTAATCAGAAATATTCAGTCCAGTTTGATAGTTGTTGTTGCTATGGATGTTGATGATAATAATAATAATAATATCGCGTTAGTGTTGCAGTGCTTTTAAAATCAATCACTTCGATATTGATGTTGCCGCATCCAAAGAAAAATATGATTAAGATATTTTTTCCCGCTTTTTTCAGAACGAATTTACTATAATAATTTATATTCGCAATTTTTTTTCTTATCCTGGAAAATTTACTTTACGCGTCGGCATCATTACTTTGATAATTTTCTTCCTTGCAAGATATGCTCATATGTACTATAATAAAAAAATATGATCATCTTATACTTTAAATTTAAGTTTTAATTAATAAACAATTTCTAAAATTACTTAACCATTTTTTTAAATCTAACTCGAATTATAAGAATTTTTTGTTATTATTTTTAATTTTATTAATTTGATCTTTTACTGTCGAAGGAATTAAAATATGCAGAATTAATTAAAATTTCGAAGTGTAAAATTTATTTCTTTATAGTTAATCATTATTTTTCTCTTATTTTTATATATTAAAAAGTTTTATTTTTTATTTTTTTTGTTAAAACTAATTATTCAGCTGTAACGCTAATGATACTTTTATGATCAATTTAATCATGTCTGAATCAACTTTTTATTAAAGAAATAAATAATATATTTAAATGATAAATTTACTTTAATTAAAAACATTCTTATCCGTCTTGAATATACATAAAAACATAACAAGCGGAACTTTTATATAACTTCTAACGAGCTTCGACTCTGCAGTTTAAGCAACTGAAAGGAGAAAATATAAAAATAAAACTAGCTTACGGAAGTTTAAAGTTCAAAAATAGACAATAAACATGTTGTTCCTGAGTCTGGAGAAATCTTTGAAATTTCAATTGAAATCTTACTGTTGCTATTGACTTCTCTGAAAAGAAAGAGAAAGAAAAATAAGTAAAAAACTTTCAAAAATTCTAAAAAGTTATTTAATGGAAATACAGTATAAAAAAAGAGTACAGCGCATTCATAGGCATGCCTTTTTGTTAAATATTTTAAAATTACAACATTCAAATAATTTTAAAATGTCGTTTTAAAATATTATATGCGCCTGTAGGTCTATCCTAATTTTTTTCTGAAATTGTTTGCAAAGATTAGCTATCTGATTTTTAATAAACTAAAAACTTGCCGCATCGCATTCAATTTTCTAAACAATTCTAAATGGTTTAAAATATAAATATTTCATGGAAAATAAATTTCACGAAATTCAAATAATGGGATTAAACAGCTGTTAGTTTCGGAAAGTTTTCAGTTGAAGAGAATTCGTTTTCCTTTACTCTTGACAACGATTAGCATAAAAACCAATACTTCTTATGCAGAAAGATCTTTTGTGTAACATTAAATGCTCGAAAGGAGACAATTTCGATCGTCCTTGTAACAATATCTCCTTCACTAAGTGCACCCTTTGCTTTCACAATGCCATCCGTCGCTTTATATTTAACTCTAGAACATCAATAGCAACTCAAACATGAGAAGTTATGTAGACCTTTTTCAGAAAGAATGTCCTTGCTGAGATAAGGGGATTTATATGTTTTAGAAAATACAAATAAAAATAGATTTTAAAAGAAGATACGTTTTTTTCCATTATATTTTATTCTAACCTGAAAAATATATTTATTCTTTAATAAAAGTGGAAATTGTTTCGTCTTGTAAATGGAAACTTTTTTCCTGGAGATATCGAGTCACGAATTTTACAAGGCGAAAAGTGTGAAAACTGAAATTGTATTAGAATTGCGTGTACGAAAATTGTACGCTTCCAAAGTTATAGAAGTTTCTGTAATGATGTCATTTTTTCTAAAAACTTCGATTGAACGTGTCTTGTTTTCATTTGATAGTTTCTATTAGAAAAATTAAACCTTCATATACTCTCTCCTGTTTTCGTTTCATTAATTTTTTTTCCTTTAAGAAAACAAATCACTGGTTATATCAATATTCAGTAAAATTTTAAGTAAACGAGATATAGATTTTTCCTAATTTAAATTGTGCATTAAATATCTTTAATACATTAAATTGTGGTTTTTGCTTAATTAAATTTAATATTCAATTAAATTTTACATTAAAGTTTTTTCGCTTTATCATAGTTTTATTAGTATTTGGCTTACTTAAATTTTAATTATAACATGAACCTTAACAAAATAATAAACTATTGTTAGCCTACTTCTTGGAGGAAAGGAAGCTAATAAATAGATTACCATGTTTGTGTTTGTTTCTCTCTCGATAGTTTTTATAATTATAATCCGATTAAACAGGTTTATAGTACATGGAAAATTTTCTAATTAGGATATTTTAGTTTCTATTTACTAACTATCTGCTAACATCTATTCAACGTGGCCTTCGTTCAAATTGAAAGCGCAATAATTCAGAATTATTGTAGACATGTTTGAAATCGGATTCAGACTAAGATTACATCTCTTGGGAGGGAGTTACAGCGTGCACCTTGACCTAAATGTTTTATTTTTATCCTGTACCTTATAAATGTAAAATGTAAACTTTCTACCAAAGCGTAAAACATTACTTGACATGTTCTATTTGAACATCTCGTTAGCACTTTCATGCTGTCAAATAGTTACATCTGAGGTTTCAATCTGTCCATCCGTATACGATATATCGAACTGAAATGTCGGTTGAAGCTCCACCTTATTGAAAATGGATTGTATCGCAAATCTATGGCATGTCTGTCAACCCGGATCGATAACGTGGTAACAAGTATCTGTTTATACTCAAATCTTACACTTGAATCAGATAAGATTCTGTTAGACTTTCTCGAAGAATCTATATAAAAATTAAAGAAAATAAAGAACATTTTTTATAAAACTGTTAAAAATTCTCATATTGCCTGAATACAATTACAAGTTTTTAAATATAGTCTATTATATTAAGTTTTATGAATAAAAGAAGAGCGTAATGCGTACTTTCTATTTTAAACTGTTTTAAAGTTGTAGCAGTATAAAATTAAGTAAAAATAATTCATAAATAAATAAGGAAGTTTTGAGAAGTTTTTATTTATTCATACGTAATTTCCTAATTTAAAATTATATCAAGTTTTTTTAAAGAAAAATTTCAGTGTAAACATAAGAAAAACAATTTTTCTATATACATATTATGTGTTTAAAAAACCAGCATTCATAAAAAAGTTATTTCGGGATAAACATTTTATGTCTAAATTAAATTTAGAAGTAAAATAGTAGATTTAATTTATATGCAAAAAATGCAATACATTGTTATCTTTTATCTTAATTTTTTTTATCTTTAAATTTTTGACTATTTTTATCTTGACTTGTTTAATGTGCTTTGTTAGATTTTATGAGATTTTAAAGAATCGAGAATGAAAGAAATTTATTTCATTTTATCAAATATTAGACTTATACAAAATGTTCTATATCCATTAATGTTTGTATAAGATTGTATGCAAACATATATATACTAATGTATACAGAAGAGCAGACGGAATATTTTCCAAAGTGAATTTTAACTTTTCAATGAATGGCTTAAAAGTAAAAAAAAATTTTCCCTTAGATTTTTCTATAAAGATCTTCGAACGATCGGAAAATAATTCTTTCAAGAATAACCCGTCTGGGAGATGTTAAAGGAAATGGTCTGTAAATGGAAAAGTCTCTACCTTGGCATCTTAACTGGAATGGATGGCATTTTTGTTTTACTCCATAGACACGCAATCAGTAACTTTTACTGATATTAATGGATCTATCGGATAAATAATTAATATTTTTGAAGATTTCTCTTATCATGAATGTTTGATAATAAATTTTAATAAATTATCATAATTATTCTTACCTTAATTATCACAAATGGTCGCCATCTTTTGAATGTTTGATAATAAATTTTAATAAATTATCATAATTATTCTTACCTTAATTATCACAGATGGTCGCCATCTCTTCTTATATTGATATAAAGTGTATAACTATATAGACACTACATTTTTTTACTCGTGACCGTTATTTCGATTGTGCCTCCTATTCGTTGTACTGTTTTAAAATATAATCTATTGACCTTGTCTCCTTCGCTGCCAGAAGTCGTACAAGGGAGGATTTCAACGATCGACATCTACAGATAAGTTTACCCTGTTAGTGGCTGATCTCCAGAACTTTCGACCGAATAAAAACGGTGTGGATCTAAATTCCACATTTAATTGCTAGATGCGATCATTATTTTTTCGCAAAATTTATTAAAAAAAAAAAAAAATACAAAATTTTGACTTTACTACAACGTGAAAAAGTGTGATTTAGTACGATTAAATTGTTCATAAAAAAGCGAATAATTAGATTAGAAGCTTAAAACCCTTGAAGGAAATTCCTTTGTTAACACAGATTATACGAATTTATAAACTAAATAGCCAACAGGAATCACAGATAACTATATTAGTATTTAAATCGATGAATTATTTCTGCAGCATTCTAGTTAATGTAAATCAGAATGCATTACATTAATCAGATAAGTTCCTGGTTACGGATTCAGATTTAAAGGATAAATATAAATTAGCTAAATATTTATGAAGATAATGCAGTTATTATAATTCGATAATTTTACCTTATCGTGCAAGAGATCCATATTTATAAAGGGTAGAAATATAATTTATATGTTAAAGTCAATTATGCAAATTATACTCACTTAGCATAAGTCTTGTTAACAAGTTATTTACGTAGCCATGTTTCGAGTCGCTAATCTATTATATATACGTGATTAATATGGAGTAAAAATAAAATACCGACTTGGAAGATCCATATTGCAATTGGTTATAGCTAAATAATGAATGGGAACATGTCCGTTTTGATATATTTAACGATTACGAGAGAATAATCCAATGTTTATTTTATTTTTCTCTGTCATTTATTGATGAAGAACATTCTTAATTAGCATTAAGTACGAAACAAGTAATTTAATCGATAATAAGCATAAAGGGATAAACAACTAATTAAAATGGATGATATATAATCAGAAAGGATTTTCTTCACAAGATTTAATCCTAAATTTTGTAAAATTAATTATTAAAATGACGAAATATTTAATGGTTTGCAATTAAATCCGTTTTCGTTTCTACTAAATCAACTTTTTTCCTTATTAAATAAGTATTATAAAAATTATAAGAGAGCTAGAGAGATTTTCTTGGAAGAGTTAAGATTTTATTTTAAAAAGGTAATTCTACACCTGAATGCCAATGGATGATATAATTCTTTGGATGCCATTAAAAAGGCAGTTAGTAGTGGCACCTGTCACTGTTGTTTCTGATGTGAGAAGAATTGATAGGATGTCATAATTCCAGACAAAACGTTCCTCGACCCGAACAGAAACATTAATTTCTCTTATTCACTTTACTGGAAACGGTTATGGTCTCGTTACATACATTGTTCATAATAAGTTTATATAATTAACTTTTATGACGCTTTTGTAATTATTTCAGGTAGTAACACTCGTAAAATTCTGTCGTTAACATAGTTGGTGATATATATAAGAGTCGATAAAATTTTTATGAAAAAAAAAGATAGTGTGCAGTATATGTACGCAAAATTAATCTCAATAATAATCATTGGCGATAAATAAAATCTTCTCTCAATTTTCTCTATGATCATTTTTCATGGAAAGTAATTAGCGGAGAGATAATACTGATAGTTGATTAGCGATCTCTGTTTCCTTCGTGTCATCTGCAGGTGATGCACAGAAATTGTAGCTCAATAATCTTAATTAAATCCTCGGATTTAATCTTTATTTTTGATGATAATTAAATATGAGATACAATTAAAAAAATCGCATAATCATTTTTATCTATGAAGAAAATGATTGTCAAAAAAATCGCCTATCGATCTTTCATACAAATCGAAAATTTTTACATTTTTGTCAACAACAATCGATGCAAAATTTATGTTCGTCCTTTCTCTTTTCAGTCGATTATTAATCGATTGTCTTTAGATTATTATTATTATTTATTCCTGTCTCTTTTTGTAAATTTTCTAAATTAATATTGATACAAAAATTTTATTCTTCTTTACGTTTCTAGGAAGAATTGTTCGAGAATTGACGTACTTAATTTAATAACAGGCATTTCTTTTGTTAATGACCCGGCATTTGTAAATGCGCTTTGTAAAATCCATCCATAAATAATACGATGGAAGATCGTAATTTCTGGCAAGTCGACGTGTCAGAAGGCGTAAGCAATGTCACCATCCTTATGGATGAAACAAGTTAATGAATAAAGTCAATATTTCATGTTTTGCTTAGTTAGCGAAAATTTATTTTCGCTTTGGATGCCTTACTACTTGGCTTTAAGATTTGAAAGTGAAATAAACGCAATCGATACCACTACTACAACTACTACTGCTGCATTCAAAATTTAAAATCAAAAACCGATTTAAATGATTAAATCAAAAAAATCAATTATAATTTTTCATAGAATTACAATTAATTTTTTTTTTACCGAAATTTTACGATAGAGTTAACAATCAGCATATTTTAACGAAGGTATGTCGTGTTTGTACAGATATAGACGAGGAATAAAAATATTCCGACCAAGTTTAAATGAAGGCGTTGAGGCAACAACCAAATTCCATCAATCTTCCACAATTCTTTTCTGAACAATCACAATTGCCAATCAGATAAAAATGGTATCCGTTGCCATGACTACTTCCCTTCAAATGGATTATTGTGTTGGAAAGTAGTCACTTGGTTATTGTGTTGGCCATAGCTTAGATATGTGATGCCTCCGCATCAGCAGACAGCCTAAATACAGTTACAGAACTAACGTGAGCCGAATCTACTTCGTTCTGAAGCTAACTCACCTGCTATCTACAAAACGCGATTTCTGAATTATCGTGTTAACAAATGGTGTTATCATTGTCGTCATTTCAACTAAGATAATGAAATTTCCTTAACATATATATTTAGCGTTAGTAAATTAACTTGTTTATTTATAAAACTGAGATTATTTTACTAATAACTTTTCACGAATACTCCTTTTTTCCTTACGAATTTTCCTTTAGTAACATACTAAAATAATTATTTTAATGGAAGAATATGTCAAGAATATATTCGATGCCATTATCCACGATAGGAATTTCTTCTTGTGCAACAAAAAAAAATTTACTTTTCGACATCTATCTTACAGAACAATTCATCAAACTTTAGCATGAGCGTAAGTTGGGATCTCAACATCTTCCTGAAAAACTTATACAGCAAAGTAAACTTTTGCGAAAAAGTACACACATTTTATTCCGGAAAAAGCATTCTTTCATTGTATAACAACTACAAAAAAAGTTGATAAATGAGAAATTAAGTACGGATGATGATAAAGTTGTAAGTTGTTAGGTAGAAAACTAGTTATAGAAAGATACCGTAAGAAAAAATGTTTATTTATTTTTCTCCATTACAAAATACACGTATTAATCTCGAAAAATGTTTAGATTAATTACAAGCATTAAACATTATCACTCGGTTATTCATTCGTAAATTATTTCCACGTGCAGTATATGTTTGCACAGGTTAATGAGATTAATCAATTTTAATTATCGAAAATTATTATGCAGATATTTGTTCCAAATCAATGATCGATATTTTCAATAATTTATTCAAATATATTAAAATTGATTGATTCAATATTTATAAAAGTTGTATAAAAGCTAACTAAAACTGCAAGAAAATCGAAAATTTAATAATTTAATGCGATTACTGATAGCAAATTAAGTCGATTAACCTGTAAGAAGAAGTATTGTTTACAAGTTTAAAATATATATATATGCTGTATTAATTGAAATACTAAATTAATAAATATGTACAATTTATAAAAGAATAATTAAAACTTCCTTTTTTTAAATTATTCGTCAGTCGAATTTTATTGATTTCTTTGAAGACGACGTATGTTAAATCATGTTATGCGATGTTAATGTAGTTGGGTATCAGTTAAAAATGAGTTAATGCAATCAGATGGAGATATAAAAGAAAAACAAAAGCAATTATGTTATTATGAGATTTGAACTTTTAATTTTGTAAAAGATTCGAAGCGTGAATATCAAAAGATAACTGCATTCCGCTGAAATTAATTTGCGGAAAGAATTTTTCGCTGAAAACTGAGAAAAGGTGATGTTCGGATGCTATTTATAAACGACGTAAATGTAGTTTTATTAAAAGAAAATTCATTATGGTCCAAGTAACAAAAACTGTACTACAGAACGCATTAGAACCTTACTAATGGACACATTTTTTTCCAGGTTATGATAAGTAATGCCTTTTTAAGGATCAAATTGATACACTGTTCTATTTTGATGGCATACTGGTACTTCAAAGAGTTTCCTTTAATAACATTTTACTAAAACAACAGATAGTTACTTACACATCACAATTTTTGCTTTTACGATATACATGAATTAAAAGAAAACAGTTAAAATTATATAATTTTCTTAGCCACCAATTGTATTATTTGACATTTTTAATTTTATTATACTACAGGTAGACAAACTTAACGACAAATTTTTTTTGCGAAAATGAATATTACGATCATTTGATTGCATTTAATATATTAGTAGTAAAGGAATTTTATGAGAAAAATTTAATAAATATAGTAACTAGTTTGAATTTATATAAAATTCAGTAAAAGATGGTTTTAGTTATTCTGTAAACAAACAAGATGCCGTTTGTAATGAATAAAAATTTGAAATATATTTTGAAATTAAAAAAAGAAAATAAATAATATTTTAATTTTAAGATAAAAATAAAAGCAAGATTTTATAAATTTTCGTGTCAACAAATTTATGATTGAGGATGATTACTAAATTCTACAATCAACATTCATCAAAGAACTAGCACAAAGTTTCAAAAGACGAATTAATCAAGTATGACTTACACCTCGATTTTTATTTACCTTCGTATTTTTATAGAGAATTTCTTAAATAAATTTTAAATTTTAATTGCGAAAAATGTCTCATAATACATTACATTTTGCCTTTAGAGAAGTTTCAAAAAAAAAAAAAAAAAAAATTGCAGAAATTAGGCAAATCTACAGTTAAAAAAAAAAAAAAAAAAAAAAAACTACTGCAGAAATTAAGCAAATCTACAGTTAAACGTCTTTCTATTTAAGTATAAATTTAATTCAAATGAGTGTGATAAAAACTTTTTAACTTTTTCGCAAAATGCATCGATCAACAGAAATTTTTTTCTCTAACATGAACCAGCAGACCAAAAGCAAAATTCTTCTACTCTTGACTCAATTTATCTCTGTTATGGTTAAAACTTAAAGCATACTTAAACCACTTCAATACCATAAGAAGAGTAAATTGAGCCTTCTATGAATATCAGAGAATGCATAACATTTGATTTTTTGATAAAGAGAAATTTTTAAAAGAGAAACAAATACTGTAAAAAAATTCTGTTTTTTAATGATCCTTACGTATGATTTATGTTTATATTCAGTTTAATGTTTACTCATTTTCTGTACAGAAAATTTGATTTTTTTATTATTTTCGTATTTAAGTAGTACAACAATTGAGTTATAAATAAATAATGGCAATGTTTAAATTTTCATATGAAGATGAAATGATGAAAATATTAAAATCTATATAATAATGTTTAAACAGAATTTTCATAGAAATAAAATATCAATTTTTTAATTCATAATTAGAATAATTTTATATCAATTTTATTCTTCCATTTGAAAGAAAATATTCGCAAATAATTATTGTTTGAATTTAATTATTAAATTTGATAAAATTTTTATATTAATGAAGATAATATTTTTTTTATCTCAACATTATCTTATATGATTAAACCATTAAAAGATGATTGTACTTTATAGAATGCTATATGATAATATAGCATTCTATAAAGGCCAAATTCGTTTAGATTTAGACGTAAATTAATTTTTAAACTTAATTTATGATATGATTGCAGATAAATCATAATTAAAAATGAATTCGATATATAAAATTAAGTATATGTGGTAGCACAAACAAAAACATTAACATCAAAAACTGACATCAAAACGGATTATGTTCACAGCACTGTACTGAATAACCTAAAAATAACACTTTTGTTTTGAATAATAAATAAGTAGACATGCCACATGTTATGTGGATCAATCGTTCACTGTAATGACTAATGAAACTTTATCCTTCAATCACTCTCGCATGGAGTAATGTTAACAGATTGAAGTCAAAACTTCCAAGAATGTCGAGGAACGTATTGCTAGGTATGAAATTTTCTAGAAAATTCTCAAAATAGAAAGGAAATTTTATGGTAAGAATGCAGTAAACGTAGAATTAGAAAATGATACGATGACAATATTTTCTGAGTAATCTATCATTTCGCAGAATTACGCTGGATAATGCATGGCCATTTCTCCAAACCAATAATTATAGATGTCATATTGATAAGACTGTTTGTTGGATATTGTTGTATACAAATGTTCCAGAGATACATCACTTCAATCTCTATACTTGTTAATAATCCCAGAACAAAATCATTATTTCCGTGGATCAATTGGCATTAGATGCAGTATCACGTGGATTTTATATAGATGTAACTCTACTTCAGTCCATAACACGCAATTATAAACGTTAAGGATGTTGATCTATCTCGGAATCATTCAACTATTCTGTGTTAATTATAATAAATTGAGAGAAAATATCATCTTAAACGCAATTATAAACGTTAAGGATGTTGATCTATCTCGGAATCATTCAACTATTCTGTGTTATTTATAATAAATTGAGAGAAAATATCATCTTAGTTTATTTTTATTATAGGCTTATAAAGTATGCTTTAATATATTTTGACTTGGAAACAGCACCATAACAAACTTTGTACGTACTGCATCTGCATTCAATTATAACAACCGTGTTAATTAATTTACTAAAACAAACTAGAAAAGCAGTATATTAGAAGTTATAAAATATCTTATTTTCTAATATTATGAGAAAATGGTTGTATATACATTAAAGTCACAATTTTATGAAAAATTTTGTTGCATCACGTTACTGAAGAGAATAATGTACTGTACATATTGAAAGTGAGACAAACTACTCCACATTACACGCATACCCTGTAAGTAACATATCTAAATTCTGATCAAGCAAAGCTGCAAACAAACAAACAAAGCATTAGGAAACATAATAAATCCTTAACTTTACCAATTTATTTGGCATCACTTTCGTTACATTTAATGTAAAAATGATATCACTGACTATAAATATTCCAAATACAATATTCACAAGGTGAAAAAAGTCGTTTAAATATGTTTAAATATTAAATGAAAAATCTGAAATTCATATGGTGATTATAAAACAGTATTTTGGAAATTTTGTTGATTTGAAGACCTATACTAAGCAAACTATTTGATATTGTTTATATTAAAATCATTAATCGATACATTTACACATATTTACTAAGTTAAATTTCAGTCGTCAAAAGAAATCATCAATTTATTCAAAGAAATCGTAGTTATCACGCAATACTTACGTCTTAAACTTCACAATTTTATTAAAGCAAAACGGATTCTTAATACTTTCAAACAAAATGAAATACCAGTTCTCAATTTTTATTTTTAAATGGCGACATACGTTGAATGCCACTTGGAAGTTTTATTTATTAAGAATCGACGAATAATAATGTTATTTTTTAAAAAGAATCCTTGTTTTTAAGAGTATAATTATTTATTACGATTTTATTATTCATTAAATGGTTTTCTTAATGTGATGGTGTATCGTACTGCTGCCATTTGAACTATTAATGATATAATAAAACTACTTATACTTTTGCCTATAATATAATTTTACTAGTTAATTTGATTTTGTTTCCAAAATATTTTTCTCATCTAATAATACCTTTCCACTTAAAAATTTTGCTTTTGTAATCACGGCTTGATTTTGTTTAGTATGCCATGGCTATCATCTACTAATACAGGTATCCGTTTTAGGCATATTTTATATAGTTAAAAACAAAATATTTATTTTCGGTGTAAAATATGTTTGTTTACAATACATAAAAAAATGTTTATTTTACAAATATTTGTCTTACACTCTGTTACTTTTGCATTGATGCCAATGCCTACCATTAATTTTCCAAATTTTAAAAAGTTGATCGGATATAAATCATATGTATCCAAACCTAAGCAGATTCATAAATTCTGTCATATATTAAAGTTTTGCTTCTTTAAAAGAAAATACAATCGTTAAAGTATAACTAAAGTTACAAAACAATGCAAATACAAAATTCCTAAGGAAAAAATAAAATCGATAAATATTTTCGACATAATGTTGCTAATATTCAGAATAAAAGTTTTATTTTAAACTTGTTTACTGAAAGACATGAAGGAAACTTTGTAATTTGTTAACACCTCCTCCAAGAAAGTAAGGAAAGAGCAGATGTTGTATGGAAACACCATATCTAGTCAACAACATAGTCACGATACTAAGATCATTTCACCCGCAGAATGCATGCAACGTGAATGTCACTTTACAAGTGGAGAAGACTTTTAGGTTTTATTCAATAATTTTTATTTTGAGAAAAACACTCCAAAATTCTGTTCCTTAAACATTTTCGAATTTTCCTAAATATTCACTTTTCTCGTTAATTTTATTCACCTCGAAAATGGCACATATTTTAATGAGTCACAGACGAAATAAAGTTTTGATAGGAGTACTAATCACGCTAATGACATAGTTTTAAAATGTATTAGAATAAAAGCTTTGCTTACTTGTTAGAATACCGAAATGTAGCATTCACTTCGCTAGCTAATGCTAACATTTAATGGTGAGCCACCTAAGTAAGATCAATCCTTTACACCACATTCTTTTATCGATTCCGGAGTTTCAGTTCTTATCTTTTGCAGTTGTTGCTTTCTTCTCTTATCTAAAAGCAGGTAAATGTAAAAGCTTAAAACGCTTCTTACGTTTATTTCTAAATTGACTTTTTACATCAATTAGGAACTGTGAAGATTACTTCAAAAATATACCAAGGTAAAGTATCTATATATATATATATATATGTATCAGAATTATTTTTTCTATCGTATAATATTTAAAATTTAGGATAAAATTCCAGAAAGAGAAGGGGGAAAGAAAAGAAAATGTGATTCAAATAATATATAATTGTGGAATTGTCAATTGATTAAAATCGATTATTATAATTTAAAAGAATGCGATTTGGGAATTCGATACTCTGTAATTACACTCCTTGTTCAATTTTGAATAAGTACTTCATTAAATTTGTAAAAGATAAATGTAGTCTGTGAGAATTTTAATAATATTTATTGTATCTCGATTCTTTGTAGTTCAAACAAAAAATAACATACGTTTTACCTTTCAAAACAACAAAAAATAATACAGAAACATTAAAAAAATAAAAATTACTTCCATACAAAAAGAAACAGAACAATAAAGAGTAAAATAATTATTCTGGTATTTAATATTATGATTTCCTGTTTAGAAGATATTCAACTTATTCTCTGTATTTAATGATCAGAAAATCATAACAAAACAAACTCCTTAGTAAGTAATATGGGAATCTTACGTTCTTAGCTTTCTTGTATTTCATTTAAAATATCTTTCTAATTTTTTTTAATCGGAATTAAAGTTTACTGTTCATCAATTATCTGAGTGTTTTCCTAAGGGAAATGAGAAAAGTTCTTTCTTGTATTATTTTTAAAATAAAAAGGAAATAGAAAGTAATGAAAGAATAGAATAAAATTATTCGTGTTTTGCTATAACATTATTGATGGTTTTTTCTATTTAATTATCGTTAAATTTCAATCTGAATAAATATTTTCAAATGTTATTTAAACCGAATTATGTTTTATAAACATATTTCATTAATTTAATTCATTAAATATTCAGTAAAACGTCTTAAATTAGCGAATATCTTCGACGACTCTTCATGCATTTCCTTACAATATCACAAAATTTTTAAACAAAATCATGCTTTTTTATGTTATATTAAAAATATGCTTGTAGAAAATGAGCGAAGGGAAAAACTTCATTCTCAAATTACTAAATCTTTAAAAATATCACGATCTATTTATGAATGCCTTAAAAATGATAACGGATATCTTATTAGATGTTGCGTGACAGTCTCTCGCTAATTGAATCATAAAAATTGTTTTTTTCCCTTTAAAATATGAATACTTTTATGAAGTTAACGAAAACTTTAGGGAAATCATTTTTCCTGTAATAAGAAGAGCGCTCCATCATTACACATTGAGGCGTATTTTCGATCAAATTACACTTAACTATAAAATTAATTATTAATCGTAATTGTAAAATTTTCTTGTTAAAATATCTAATAATAATTGTAGCGGAACCTCGTTGAGTTTTGCAATTAAATAACCTGTCTTATTCAGATATCTATATTTATCTTCACACCCAGTTTGAAAGCATTCCAAGGAGTATTGCCAAAATTCTATGAAAGACTTCTACTTTTCCGTTCGATAATTGATTCATCGAATTCTTTTGCATGGATAATAATTTTAAATAAATTCGAAAAATAAAGAAAACTGCTGATGAGCTAAATATGGATGAAAGAGGAAAAAATTTCTTATTAATAGACGACGAAAATATTTATGTAAGGTCCTTGCAGTTTATTGTGCAGAGACTTTTCATATAAGTCGAACGATGTTTAAAAAAAAACGAGCAAAAATACCACAAATTGACAGTATTTTCAATAAGAATGATATCTGACTGCTTTTATATAATAAAAAATAGAAGGATTTTATAAGAATGCAGACATTAAAGTAAGTTTTTCGTTGTTTTAATGGTGAAATCCATAAGTAGGATCAGTCGCAGGTGTTATCAATGGCAGATAAACAGCCAAGTAAATTCTGGTAAAGAAAAATTCTTAAGACTTATAAAGCACTTCAATAATAATAATAATAATAATTTACCTAAATGGAAATAGAAAAGATAAAAAAAGTATATATATATATATGAAATAAATTTTAAATCAACATATGCTAAAGTTAAAAATGTTTAAAAAGCATGCTAGCAAAAGAAATAAAAAGTATGATTTTCAAGAATAAATATATATTATAATGATAAAGCGAAATAAAAACAAACATTGAGAGTTAAATTGTTTACAATATTCAAAAAAATGTAAAACAAGAATTGTCTAAAGAAACAATTTTCTATGATGTATTATAGTAAAAAATTAAAAAAACCGATTTAAAATTTTTCAAGTAAAAAAAGAAAAAAGATTAAATTTTATAGAAAAATTCATAAAAGTACACGCAGAAATATTCTTTAAAGTTATATATGTTTATTAAATACATATATCAAATGTCACATTACCAAATATAATATAGGAAATTTTTATAAGCTATTCGGCTATTTTTCTAATATAACTTGAAAAATTAATACTGATATTTTATATTGAACACCATTTATAACTTCTAAATATAAAAAAAAAGTTTCGAGTTATCTGAAAGCAATTCTTATTAACGTTATACCTTATAAAGTAGATGGGATGAGAGTGATCTCTGGTATATTCGATAGACAGGTGCATTCACTCATTTCACTACCAATAAACATAAATGATTGATGCATAACGTCATTTTCAGATGTCTTTAAAGTAGGATCTAGAATATATGAATATCATTCAGGTCATATGCAAAATAAGTTTAAGACAGAAGAAACTTAGATGTTACTGATTTTTATTTTATTTTTTCCATGAATTATTGCGAAAAATGTTGTGACATGCAGATGTTACTGTTTATACGACATTAACAGAGATCGAGTATTATACTATACTTTAAAATATATAAGCTTTTTTTAGTTTTATTTTTATAAAAAAAAATATTTTTCGAAAAATTGAAAGTTTCCAAACGAAACTTTCATTCTGTTTTCTTTTTTTAGTTAAAAAATGCTCAGTTTTACAGTAAATGTGATGTAATTTCTGTTAATCGATTTTTTGTTCTTGTTATACAAACCGTTAAAAAATTAAACATATTTATTTAATCGAATAATGTAATTTTTGTAGAACTTTTTTATTCTAGAAAAAAAACTAATTTTCGAATCCTTATAAAAAATTTTAAAAAATCATTAAAATTTTAATCAAGACGATCGAGACCAAACAAGTAAGTCTACCTTGCATAATTTTACTTAAAGCTGCAGTAAATAAATTACTATTTTAAACGATGAAAATTAAAAAAATAAAATAAAATAAAATATTAAGAGATTATTTTATTAATAATTATTTGAACGAATGAATTTTTAAAGAAAATAAATTACATATTTAAAACATCCGAGAATGTGATTCACGTAAATTAGTCATATTAGATCATTTTTTAAAATTATGTCGTAGAGATCCCAGAATATCGTATCATTGAAAGTTACTAAACTCAGATGTGAAATATCCGAAAATAAATTTTACTCGTGCATTCCGAGAGGTTAAAAGAAAGAAAAAACAAATCTTAATCATCTTTTCGATATTCTAAATGCCTTTTATAATATTTTCAGCTTATTCAAGTAACGATTTTATTGTCTTGCAAAAATATGCGTGGGGTTAATGTTGCAAAATTTATATTAGATACTTTAAATAATTTAATTAAGTTAATTAATTCTGTAAATATTGTATAAACAATCAATTAGCGAAATAATTAATAATTTTTAACCGAAAAAATTACGAAGTCGTTAAATATAATTAAATTATTTTATCGAAAAAATAATTATTTACACAATTTTCAGAATTATTTTCAATTCAAAATTAAAAATAAAATTTTATTGTGTTTTCATGTATATAAATTTTTTTAACTGTTTCCTCTCGAATATTTTAATGCTAATTAATATAAACGGTAGGAAAAAAAACAACATAAATAGAACATAAAAATAAAATTGTTCGATGTACTTTTAAGGATTTTGTAAAGCATCAATCTTAACATTTCGGTTGAAGATTATCACAACAATAACTTGTGTCTAACATCTTGAATCTGGCAATGAAATACAGTTGAAGTGGATCTAATTCAAAGCAAATGCTTCGATGTTCCCTGGCGAAGGAACACGATATTGTTACATGGAGTTTGACAAAAAAAGAAAAAATTTTCAAAGCTAGTAGAAAGCCTTCCACCTTTCGATAAGCCGTACTGTTAAAAAGAATATTTCACTTTAATCATTTTAAAACATTCCTCCTTTGGGAAGAGAAACTCGGAGACCCATTACCTAAAGTAAACAGAGAAACGATAAATATTTCGGATGATTTGGGATTAAATGCATTTGCTCATAAAGTACAATCTTATTTTTTTAAGGAGTAAACGTTGAATTACATCTCATCAGATGATCTTTCTTAAATAGTTATCATTCTATCATTATTTTATCTATCGGTTGGTACTTAAATTCGATTTTTAGAAAGAAGAAAAAATTATATATATATCAGAATTTCATTGTAGATAACAACCGATACGGATAAACGATTCGCTTCAGATTTTCTTTATTTAAAGATAAAATTTTAAAATAATATTTCGAATTAATGTACATTAGTGCTAAAAAAAATTGGTTGTAAAACAAATTTAATTAGTAAAAATCAAAAAATTTAAAACATTACATCTTTCAGCCATTTCTTTATCAGCAATAATGACTCAGAACTTCTTCGGCATGGCGTTGATTGAGTAGTTTCTGCAATTTTTGCAATTTTGTTTATCGAATACTTTCTTTCAGTTAATTTACTTTTTTTAATCTCATTCTTAAGGCATGCAATACGGAAATAATCCTAATTATGCTAATTAAAATGGTTTATCTGATAATTCCTCCTTTAATAGAAAAAAAAAGGAGTTATGAGAAAATATTAATCCTAGTAGCATTAATCACGAGACTCAAGAAACAGATTTTTAAATTTTATAAATTAGTTCTAAAAAAATTGAGAAATAAGTAATTTACTTTAATTAATACTCAAATAGCACTTGCTATTTTTTTATATATATATAAATACAATAGGCCTATACATCACTGATAAACTAACCTGTCTCTTATGATAAACAGCCATTGCACATTTGTATGTTCAAAAAATTACTTAACCGATGAATTTCTTAGCAGCCATTAAAACAAGCAAACTTTTGAAAGGAAAAATAAAAAATTCGAAAGATAACAAATTGTAATTATAAGTAAAAATCGATGAAAATCGGATATCTGAAGTTACAGAACCAAAGAATAAAAATTTTATTTTTTACACTTACACTTTTTTCCCTCTCCTCTTCTACTTTAGAAAGTTAAAAATTATTTTTGTGGTTTGTTCTCTCTTCCTATTCTTTATATTTTCATTTTATTTAATACTGAAAAATTTTATTTCGACAAAAAAATAACAAATAAACGAAAGCTCTACAAGTCGTCGTCTCTCCAACTGTCCATTCGATAGAATTGAAACAGGTTACTTTTTTCGATGAAAAAAAATAATAAAAACAAAGGGAAATAGAAGCCATTTCCTGGACAGGAAAAATATTTCCACATATGGAGAATTCCCTTTTGTATTTCGGAAAATATTTTTAACCCAAAAATAGTTCAAGTCGAAAATTTCCACGTTGCAAGCAACTAGTCACGAGTTTCGCACGTGTCGAAATTGACACGTGAAACTGACAACTTCCGTTACATCTTGTACATTACAAGTCACTTGTTTTTTCTTCAGTTATTTTTCTATTTTTCCCCCTATTATTTTCCTTCAAAGCGCAAAAAACTGAAAGGATATTAGAGAAAAATTTTTACATTTACCAAAATAATTTTTCCACTTTTACAATTTACAAGGTAATCTAACGCAATTTAATTTAGAACTTAAGGGGTTAATTTAGAGAAGTCCCAAATTGTGTGCGAAATTTTCATTAGAAAATTTAAGAATTTTAAATTGAATTAATAATTTTTCAACAGAATTAAATAAATATTTTAATTTTTGATCTGTTTGCAAAATTTAATTACGACATTTTATAAAATTATTATTCTTCGGAGATCTTATATTATTACAATTGGTGAAAATTAAGTCGCATTTCGTATTTAAAAATTATTAAAAATTAATATTCGTTAATTAAAATTATTCGTTGTAATTTGAGTTCTTAAAGCAGTCTGGAATCATTTAAGACAACAGCATGCGATAAACAAAGTAAACAATTAATTAAATTTTAAAATTTCAATCATGGTTAAAATGGGATATATTACGCTTACTAAAATTTAGAAAACTTCCATTAAACGATTTAAAGACTCGCTAAAAAGGAAAAAAAATTATAAATAATGAAAGAAACACGATCAGACGACAGTTAATTTAACTACAATAGTCATTATCATCATATTAATTGTGGAATTTAAACTAGTTTAAATTGAGTTGGAGAAAGCAATTCTTTCATTCAAATTTTAAATTCTTAAATTTCTTCGGTAATTTAGTCGCTTTTTAAAACTTAAAAGAACGGCAGTAACTAGATAGAATTGCTAAAGTAATAAATTAGAGAAAACGGAAAAAACACTGTTCTGAACACATTTAACAACGTTACAAGAATGGAAAATGATACAAAGTAGTTACAACTTGTTTATGATCATTAATTTTAATTAATAAACTTAAGAATTACAATAACAGGATAATAATAGGCACAATTTGTCTATTATTATTATTTCGTTTAATCCAAAAATAGTTTCATTAAAGAATATATTCTGAAAAATAATTGCGAGCACCGATAGACAAAGATAATCGTATAACAAAAGATTTTGTTTTAATAATTAATATTTGTTGAAATATATTTTAAAAATATTTATATATAAATTATTACTTAGATTAAAATTTTTTAGAATGGTGGAAAAAAGATATTTGCTTAATTTATTACTACATAAATTATTATGAAAGTACAATAACATTTAATGCCCTCAGAATAATTACAGCGAAAAAAGTACATCTACTATACTATATTAAAGTTTTGAGTTGTTAGTCTATGAAATGTGAATGCTTTGGTAGTTGAAGAAACAGTTTTGAATAATTTATTTTTCAAAAAAATCAAGTAAATATTTATTATATATTTTGTTTTTAATTCTTAGTTTTATAATTAGATACATGTGAATGTAGAAATCAATTTATATGATAAAAATATATTAACAACAGAAAACGTGCTTACATAGAATTATAGATTTTATCTTACTTTAAACGTTTCTATAATTTTTAATTAGGCATTAATCTCAAAAATTTATACATTAATTTTGAAGACAATTAAAAAATCATGCTTTCAATATAATCAAATCCATTTAATTTACGATTTCTTTTTAAAGTCTATACAAAGTATTATTTTTAATTTTCTATTTATTAAATACACACATATAACATTTACATAGGCCTATATACACAGCATAAATAAATAAAAAGTAAAAATTACGCTAATTTGAATATTTTTTCTCATTTATATCATTAAAGTAATATTTAAATATGACACTTATATCTATATTTTTATTTTACATTAAAGAAGAAGAAATAATCATAAAATGATTCAACAAAGAGAATATATGTCGCAAAATTTGTACAGATATTAGAAATTTTTTATTGATTTTTGTGATATTTTAATAAAAATTAGAATATTTGTTCCGCTAAAGCTATCTTTTCCTAATATAATTTATGATTTTATACTGTATATCAATCAATTTTTATTTTTAAACGTATCTTATATAAGATATTCTCAACATCATGAAGTAGGCTTGTATTATACAGTGTGTTCAGAAAGTAACTTTACACCTATATTACTATAATATATGCATATGTATATAGTTACTTTCTGAACACACTGTATTAAATTCACTTTAAATTTCTGCCTCAATTTTAGAACTGTTATATTCAAATAATATAAAAAATAATAGCTTATAGATATTATTTTTTGCTATTAAAAAGTAGTATATGTATTATATAAAATAATGCTTACACATATATTGTCATTATTTAATTTGCATAAGCGAAAAATTCTAATTACATTAACAATATAATTTCATGAATTGACTTATATCCCAGTTGGAATGTTTAGGTATTATTTTGTAAAGATTCTTAATAATTATGCAATTCTGAAAAATTTCTAAAATGCCCGCAAGTTATAAAAAGATGATCCTAGTTTAATGAAATTAACTGCGCCGGAAGCTGAAAAGTTCTATACATATTTTTTAAGAGGAATAATAGCTATTTATGAATAAAAATTTTCGAAATAAATCGTAAAATAATAAAACACTAGTGAATTTACAATAATTTGTATACTTTATATATACAAATTTAACTTTTCTGTTCCATTTTGAAAGCATAGAATTTTTAGAATGGCAAAATTCAAAGAAAACAAAATTAAATACATTATTTGGTAAATATCTGTTAAAATCAGAATTAATGTTAAATATATATTCTTTCATATAAGAATAATTTATTTATTATTCTTTATTTATTTAATTTATTTATTTCGAAAATAAAATTTTAAATAAACTTAATGTCTTTTCGCTACAAACAGCGAACTGATATGTTGCTCTCTATGTAATGCAATCCTAATTATATTTTAATTTCACCATTTATTAAGTAGTATTGCAGAAATGAAAGTCCCATTTCCATTATTTTTTTCTGATATCCACTTGGATACATTTGTTCAAATGCATCCAATAACATGTTCAAATTATAGTAGTAATATTCACAATATTAGACATTTCGAGAAAATTACATAGACTTGTATTAAACCAATAAGTAGTAGGCATCCAACCGAAAAATTAGCGAAAATTTAGCTTGATATACCTTTTACAGGCAATTTGAATTTGAGACCACTAATATATATCATAGCAAATTGATATATGATATTAATATCACCCAAATATATCACCCAAATATATTTTTTGTTTGCCTCTCCATGATCTGTACCTACATATAATTTTAAAATATTCTGTCCATATTTTTTGTATATAATAAAATAAATGTTATTATCCTATCTTCCATTGTTATGAGTTATTTTCTAATCGTCTGAAATTGATATAAAACTGCGTTTACATTAATAACTCTGATGCTATATATTTTGAAGGATGATAATTCCAATAGTATGTATTTTATTATTTGACTCTTTTATAGAGATATTTGATTAAACTTGAAATATTTTTTTGAAATCAACATAGATTACTTTTTATTGCCTATAAATAAAAATAAGCAATTGAAAAATATTAAAAAAATATAAATTTTAAAGTCATAAGTATACTTAAAATGGCTGGAGAACTCCAGTCGATACGCTCTTGATTTTAGTGGTATTTGTTTACTCGATTTGTAACTAATTTCCAAAACATTTTATTAGTATAATATATAGTTTCGTATTAAAAATTAAATAAAATATAATTTAAACCGTACTTTTTGAAATATCGTTTATAAAAAAGTATATATTTTTCCTGATATAATGTATTTTAATATCGTATAACTGCAACTATAGTTAAATTAAATTATTAAAAGTCATCAGGAAATAATATCTACAAAATCTTAAATCGTGTTGCTAGATAAAAATACAAATTTAATTACGTATTTTGTGATAAAAAAGCGAGTTAATCACGCAGGATCTTCATAAGCGAGTTCCTTTTGCAACTCAGTTGACGTCACAGTGACAACACATTACGTAGAAGGTATGCGCATAGGCATACCGTGTCTAAGTGTATCGTGCTCTGTATGCTTTCTAATTATGCCCAGGCAATGCCGGGTACACTTTGCTTGTATAACTATAAAATCGTTTACATATATTATAAATAATTTTATTTGTATAATATACATAAATTTTATTGTCGATTTCATCATTATAACTGTTGCTCATTACTACGTAACAGCTGAGCATTGAATATGAGGCACAGTTTGCGTTGTACAACTGTACACCATTATCATTAAATGATTACCTATAGATGTTAATGTAACATCATTGTTGATAAAGTCATGTACAATTATACAAAATGTAAATTTTTACACAAATATATAGTTTAATTTACTTTACACATTTGTGCATAATATTTAGCATTGTTCAGTATTAAATATTTTTCAAAACATACTGTATACTATACAACTGTACAATTGTACAACTTTATTTTGGACAAATTTTGATATATATTATTATTCAAATGTAAAATTGTAAAAATTATAAAACTTTTCAATTGTAAAATTTGAAATAAATTGAAACTTGATCTATTTATTATGATTTTGATATACGATTGGATAACTATACAGACTATCTTATCACAATAATGATAAGATAGTCAATTTTAATGTTATATTTTATCAATATAGAACAACTTTATAATAGTTTATTGTATATTGTATACATTGACCTCAGTGGCAGAACTTAAAATTTTTGGGCCCCACAAAATATTATTCCGGCCCCTACCACAAAAAAAAAAACAAATTTTTATCTAGATATTTTTATTAAAAAATAAAAAAGAACAAAATTGCATCATTGAGCAGTCACTCTAGGACTAGAGTGATGCTCAATGTTAGAGAAACGAGACCTCGATCTGCTATGTTTTGGTGGGGTACTTTCGCGACGGTATATTCAACTATATAGTAAATTGACATTATTTTGGTGGCCAGGCGTAGCCATTTATTTTAATAAATGTGATATCTCACAATCTGCAGATGATATTAAAAATCTTTCTAAACAAAAGTTGTTTGGTTTTTACAGTTCTATTCAATTATGCCTAAATCGGCATAAGTTTTCATTTGTGATTTCAAAGTTGATTTCTTGTGCGCCTACTTCTAGTGGGCCCATAAAATTTTTATGGTGACCATTTGATTCTCCGGATATATTTTGGTCATCAAAATTTTTCTCCATACTTCCTATTTCATCTCGTTTTCGAGAAATAAGGATGGTACGGGTGGTAAAATACATCCTGTATAAAACGCTTACTTACCATGTATGTCCGCATGAATTTGAGTATTTTTCTACGATCTAAAACGCCAAAATTTTGGATATTTTATAGAGGAATCATTGAAGTGGTTCGGAAAAATCAAACAACCCGGAATTCCATACCAAAGAAGCAGCAAAGGAAGAAGTTAAATCTAAAATACTTAATAATATAATAATAAATAGAAGTGATCCAATACTTAGTTTATAGTTTAAAAATGGTTATTTCTCGACCATTGAATGTTTTATGCTGAGAAAACTACCTCTTCACATATTGGCTGAAAAAGTTATAAAAAAGTATCCCCAGGGTGGTGAGAGAAGTCGCCTGACCCAGGAGAAAATTTTTCAGCACCGTCCTTCTATGGTTAACTGTATACTGTTATTAGCACGTAAAACATCAAATTGTGGGATGATATTTGAGTCCCTGTGAAAAACGAAAATCAGTATATGGGGAGTTTTGAGATTACAGATTTCGAATCTGATACAGTCCTATCTCACCTTACATCGTTAATTCGTTCCAAGAGTTGCGACGCAAATCGAATAAACTGTTTTAAAAAAGAACCTAGACCCTCGATAAAAAAATCTGTAACGTCGGTAATAACATTTTTAAGCGTATAAATAATTCTATAAAGTATTTTGCATATTTTAATTATTATTTTATTCATTTTTATAGTCAACATACTCTTGTACGCATCGTAGAAAGTTGAACAAGAGTGAACTTCGGCGAAAAAAGACGCAGCGACTAGCAATATATAGGAAGTGACATCATCAGCATCGATACATCGACGCTTTTGAGATCCAGCCTTTATTTTTTCCTATTAAGAAAAACGACGTAAGTTGAGGTACGATTGTAGTTTGTAGTAGTTTTTACAAAATTAAAGAGGCAGATTCAATATGGAGCCTGAAGTTTAAAGAATATTTTAATTTAGTTCGAATATTTTATGTTGTCAGCTGGCAGGCATTAGGAATTCAGATTAGGAATTTGATGGTAGCTTTTTTGAATTTAAAATGGCGGCCCGAAATTCAATGGATATTTTAATTTAGTCCGCCATACTCTGATATAAATATAGAATTTTTGCGTTGGCAGTCGGATTAGTTATCTGAAAACACTAACCGCTCAGAGGACCTGGACTCGAATCCGGTGCTTATCCCTTGGAAAATATTTGATGGTCTAAGCACTGCTATCGATTCTATTATGAACAATCCGCCATATTCTGATATAAACAACCTGTATAAGGCCTCAATTCACCTACTTAGTAGTCATCAAATTGAAAAATAGTGTCATTTGTCGAGAGAAAAGATAAAGCGACCAATCTGTCATAAATATTCGTGTCACTAAAAAAGAGATTCATCTCTCCCTGTCATCGACAGGCTGATATACTATTGATAGTTATATATATAAATAACTCCAGGTATAATGTATGCTAAATCATATCAAAAAATAAACATGTGCTTAAAACACTTAAAACATATAAACCTATTTCCAATAATTATTTTTATGGCTTTTATATAAAATGATAAAATAGATTAAGCTTGTTTTTATTCTATAAGTATTTTATCTAATTTTATAAACTTTTTTAGGCAACAAGCGAGTCTTATTTTAACCATCGTTTATTCGATGTTCAAATTTATAAAGGATAATTTTTTATCTTACCATTAAATGGTTTTTATTTTATATAATAAAAACAAGATTTAATATTTTTAAAAATAGATAATAATAATTTTAATCATTACTATCGTATAAATAACTCCAAGTATATTTATGTTAAATTTTATGTTTAAATAATATAGTTTAATTTATTTTAAATTATTATTGTTATTATTATTTAACTATATGCATGGTTAATTGATCAAAAATGATATAATATGTCATTTTTTATTCTTAAATATTTATGAGCATAATCTGGCTACAATGTTCAAAGCAAATTATTAAATAACTAAATAGAAAAATTAAAATATTAAATTCACTAATAAGATTTTAATTAGTTATAAATTCTTATAAAACATTATTATACTGTATTCTTACTATTTGCCACACTTTTTTTTTTAATTACAGTACATCAATTAAAAATTACTGTAATTTATTATTTTTTATACTGCATTATAGTTTATTATTCGTTATAAATACTGATAAAAATGATCTCTCTCTAGGAGAATAAATAAAATATTTATTTATATAAGTTTTATTTCATTCACTAGAAGTAGTGCAGATTTCAGTTGAATATGACAATCAATTGATATCTGCACCAGTTCAATGCGTTATATAAGAAGAAAAATAATAAAAATGTGCTTAAAACACACATACCTACTTCCAATAATTATTTTTTATATAAAATGATAAAACAGATTAAGCTTGTTTACATTCAATTATTATTTTTACTAATTTTACAAACTTTTATGAGCAACAGTTGAATCTTATAATATATTTAATTATCGTTTTATTCGGTGTTCAGATTTAAAATAATAATAATTTTAATCTTATTATAAAATGATTTTTATTTCATATGACAAAAACAGTCTTTTACGTACAAAAGAAATGATATACAGCATTTTTATAAAATGCTGATTTATCAACAATTGATATTGCTATTTTTTTTTTTTTTTATTCAACAGAAAGAATAAAAAATTCTGCTATTCATTATAAAACTATAGTAAACTTTTGAACTTTACACAAGTAAATATATAACATTCAAGATCAGATGTGGAGAAAAATGAAAAAAAAAATATATATATATATTATATAAAAGCTTACTTAAGCCAATTTTTCAGAATTTAAAATGTTTTTAGGCCCGAAGATAAATTTAATGAACTTACAATCTGCAAATACTATCGCCATAGTAACAGATTTATTATTAGTACGTTTAACTTTTAAATCGAAGAGTATTTTTTTATTTTGTTGTAAATGTTTTTAAAAATAAATAAAGTAAATATAATTTCAGAAATAAAACGATTTATTTTAATCTGATAGTACATATTTAAATATCACACTAAAAATATTCTTAAAATGATTATTTTGTGTCATGACGTACAATGTTTAATATTTAGGCCTTTAAATCTTATTAATACCTTTACCTTTATGTTTAATTTTAATAAAATATTTATTGAAAATTTCTTAAATTGTAAATATTTTTCGTTTCAAGGATTTTAAAAATTCCCGTAAAGTTAGCTATTGAAATCTTGAAATAAGTACTGTACATCATTGTGATTAAATTATAACTAATTTAATGGAAAAACAAATGTTTTTGGACATTTTTTTTTTTGTTACGTTTAAGCATTTTTTAGCATTACTTTTATTCCGAATTTGACCACACATTGGAATATTATTAACGCTTTTTAAAATAATTTTTTTGTTAAAACACTCTTGTTACCGAATTCATGAACATTTTATCAGTTCGGTATAGTTCATACAATCGAAATCGGTTTCCTTTACTTTAAAAAAATCGATTATTGCTTCCTTCCTTCAGTTAACGAGTTAAACTTTAATAAAAAATAGACACATATATTTTATATAAAAATAAAAACAATTTATTTATTGAAAGAATGTAGAAATGATTGGTTTGTTGAAGTTAAATAATGCTTTTTATAATTTCAATTAATCGTATTCTATAGCTGGAGCAATACTGCATTCTTCTATACTATGAAAAATAATTAAGAAAATCTGTAAGGAAATTAATTAATATTCAGATTTATGAATAAATAGTTTTGGTTATCTATATTGCGTTAAAAAATATATCTTTTAAATATATTTCCAAAATGTCTATCACATTTGCTGTTTCTTCTGTTGCTGTGATTAAGCTATCCTTTGAGATGTTAAAAAGCAGTAAGAGAAAATTAAACTGACATTAGACCAAAAGAAGCGAGCTGTTGATCATTTACTATTCTGGATGCAAAAAGAAGCGAGTTGTTGATCATTTACTATTCTGGATGCAGTGAGATAGATTTATGTTGCATGACAAGAAGTATTCAGAAATGTTTTAAAAAAGCTGGGTTCCTTATAGATTTCACTGAAGAAGGATTGAAATTTTTGTGTTTAGTATGTTTAGAAAAATTGATTTTATGAATCTCTCTATGTTGGACACCTCTCTAAGTTGAACACATTTTGAAGGAACCAAATGTGTCCAACATAGAGAGGTTTCACTGTATTTTATAAAAAATCTCTGTTTAAAAAATTTTCTTATGATGATATAAAACTCTAACCAGTTTTATAGAGCGACAATAAAATTTGTGTAACTGCGTCATTTATCGTCACAAATTTATTATATTCTCCCCTAATAGCGAGACGTAGTTTACGAATGCTCTCTAAATTGTCTACAGTATCATCTTATAAATTTTATTGACAAAATAATTGACTCACTTTATCACATATTGGAAAAATATTTTATTTATAGCAATAAATTGTAAAATTTAACCAAAGTTGAATTAATTTGCATTAAACATTTAAAATTTATAAGAACTGCATTAAAATACTATATATATAGAACAGTTATACTGTATTAAAAATGGAATTATCTAAAGAAGACAGTTACGAATAGCTATGAATAGTTACCTGCTAAAATAGATCTAGCTGTAGTTCGGAACTAGGATAAATTTAGAGGTTGAGCAAAAATATATTAGCCACATCATAATACATATTACTAATTATCAAAACTGTGACATAAATAAACATAACTATAACTTTTAAAAACTCGGTTTGCTGATAATTATTTTATAATTAATCATTGGACTGCGCTCTAATGTTGCCTACCAGTAATGACGTTTCATGTCAAGATAAGTGTTTTTTTACATCATTTTTAAATGTAATTTGATACCAATTAATGAAGAAATTATAAGTAGCGTATCGTATGAACGTTTAATTATTTTTACATAAGGACATACTGTAAATAGGAAATAATTCTGGCAAAGAAAACTTTTGCAAACGAAAATAAAACAAGAGGGAATTGATATTTTATAATTTGTTCAAAAAGAAAAATTTTCCCTCGTTTTTCCTCTTAATTTAAGTATAGCATCTGATTTCTTCTTCATTTCCAGATTTATAGATTTAAAAAAATATTGTTTAATTACAACAATTTTTATATATTTTTGAAAAACTTTTAAGTTGGAAAATATTTTGCTATGACCATTTTGAATTAATAAAATATATAATGCGAACAATTTGAATGCATTATGAAAAATAATTAACGATGGGAAACACTGAATTTTGAATTAATCTTTTATTGTTTTAGCAAGTTGTTAATATACATCAGTGGTTCTCAATTTTTTTTCTGTTGAGGAACACATTTTAAAATTTGGCGACACACCTAAATATTTTAATTAATAATTTAGATTTAACAATTAATTTTTATTAACAGATTATTGTATTTATTCTTATTTATTACCTTCAGATTACAGACATAATCGTACACATGACCATTAAATGGCCGTTATTAAGTTATAACGCCACCTCTGGATTTTGTCTTTTTAGAAAAACTACATAATTTTCAATTAATTAATTAAAATAACGAATTAAATGACTAATTAAAATTATAGTCTTTAATTAAATTAAAAACTATAATTTTAATTTAATTTTTATTCCTTAATTTTTAATTTATGAATAACGACAAAAAATTTTAGCTTTCACAGAAATTCGAAGGTTAATTTTTCTAACGATACCCTATTTATAAGAATCGGTACAGTGATTCCACTGCAAAAGGAATATCCAGCCAACCACGTTTCACTGTTAATATATATGATTCATATAATTACATAGATACAATTCATTCTTAATTTTTCGCGGCACACCGTCACAGTGATTGAGAACCACTAATATAACTTACATGTTGAAAGTGATTCACTAATTCTATATCTCTTACACAATGAATTGTGGAAGAAATCGGAAAATATCCGACTGACATGTCTAAGCTTGTTAAAATTATTCAGTCGAGTTTTCGAATTATAAAAATTAAACCTCTATTAAATTATTTCCATAGTTGAAACAATATAAGAAAGAAAATGTGAAACACTACTGTGAAAAATACATACAGTGAGGTGAAATGGGTTAAATGCAGAGTGGCTTTTGTAAAGTTTGACTTTAAACATAAGTATTTATCGTATAAATACTTAACAATGTCAGTATTAATCGCATTGCGCAATTATTACTGTTTAATTCATACTGACTTTGCGTCAATTATCCTTATAAATTTTAATTTTTATACAAAATTGTACAAAATGTCAACTACCCTGCACTTTCCCCGAAAACGTTGGCTCTTTATATGTGATGCTTTTATATTGGTTGATGTAAATACCGGAATCCCATCAGTCATTGTGTGACATCTATGTCGAAATGACTTTGCGTCAATTATCCTTATAAATTTTAATTTTTATACAAAATTGTACAAAATGTTAACTACCCTGCACTTTCCCCGAAAACGTTAGCTCTATATGTGATGCTTTTATATTGGTTGATGTAAATACCGGAATCCCATCAGTCATTGTGTGATATCTATGTCGAAAGACTGATATTAACTTTTAGTAGATTACTACAATATTAACTAGCAAAATTTCGCTTATCTTATCTAAAAAGAACTAGTAAATGCACTTATCCTGTTTACGAACTCAACCCACTCCACCTTAATGAGGTATTTATAGAAAAATATGAACGAATAAAAAAAATTGACAACACTTGATTAATGAAGATTATTTTATGTTGTGTCTCTAATGCAGAAAGATGATTCGTTAGTTAACCGTATAGGATACTGTATATAGAAGAACACTATTGATTTTCTATTATCTTATTAGCGTGTATCTCACATACTTATTTCGAGTTGTTTGGAAATAAATTTCAATATTTACTTATTTTTATTACAAATTAAAATTATAATATTTAAGTTTTATTGGCATTTCAAAAAGTATATTTCTTTTCTGAATTATCAAAAATATTCTTATTGTACATAATTCATTCGCACTATCGATATACAGTATTAATAATGTTAACTTTAAAGACAGATGATCAAAATACAGTAATAGTCCTATAAATTCGATCATTTAACCACCGAGTAACTACTGTAGGAGTATAGGTAAGCTGTCGAACGTATCAAAAATATCTTTTATATGAAACCATTTATGTAAAAAAGAATCGCTTCAACGTCAAAAGACAGATTTAGCTTCAGCTTTGAGGTGAACAAATTTGTGGCGCAACAAGACATTAAATAGTAACTTGAAATCGTGGAGTGCTGCCAGTTTCGAAGTATGCATAGTCGAAGCATACACGTTGTATACGTGTTTGGATAAAATAGCAAAATTACGGTAAAAATTAAAAATGGAAAAAAAAATATTGTTGATTGTCGATAAAATCATACAGTTTAGTATAATTCAAAATGTTATATCTTTAATTGTAATATCCAAATATTTAAAGTGACGGAGTAAACACGATAAACACTACAACACGCCACTACTGGCGAAACCTGCATTTAAACAAAAGTGGAACTGCACGACGGACAGTGCCACATTACGCTAATAGCTCGCATCCACGCGTGTCACTATGACGTGCATATGCACGCTTGAGCATGCGCGAGTAGCAATACGGCACTGTGGTAAACACAGTCCCGACAGCGTCCTTCGTTCTCCTAAGTGCTACAAGCAAGTTCGTTGGCTACAAGATAGATTTTTGTTATTTTTTATACAAAATAAGAGAATTGGATAGGATCGTTGATGATGAAATTAAATATTACAAGCAAATATAAATAAATTAATAAATATATTTATATATCGAAAAAAATAGGTGGTGCTGCAGTTCCGCAGTGCCTATGCACCAGCGCCATTGAGTATAGTGTACTTACTAGCTGTTCAAACAATTTTTTGTGGACTATAAATATATCTTAATAAGTATTTATGCCGCTGATTTTCAAAAATAAATTTTATTTTAATTAAAGTATTTTTAAAAAACAACTATAATTTTTATTATAAATTCAATCAATATATACATATTGTTTTTTTTTACAAAAGTCCTTCCTCGTTTGAATTGATTTTAAAAATTTTCATCTGAGAAAGCTAATTGGAATAGACATAGTTAAATTTTATAGCTTCATTATATTTATTTTGCAAGCAGTAGTGTGTATGTGTGTGTATATATATATACATATACATATATATATATATACACTTTTAAAAATTTTCATCTGAGAAAGCTAATTGGAATAGACATAGTTAAATTTTATAGCTTTATTTTGCAAGCAGTAGTGTGTATGTGTGTGTATATATATATACACATTACTGCTTGCAAAATAAATATAATGAAGCTATAAAATTTAACTATGTTAAAGCACCTTCTTTTTGACTGCCCTATTTTTACATTAGACAGGTTAAACCTACAACTGGAACTCTCTTTGTTGGATATCACTTTTCCTTGTGACACTGCAAAACTTATTACTACAAAAACTTTCTCTCCATTTTTGAACTTTATCAATACTATTATGAAGAAAAAGCTCCACCTGTATAATCATTATATGCTCTCCTCCACGCTGTAATTATCTCCTAATTGTTACACAAACTTTATTTTCTGTATCTTCGTGTTGTACTCATTGGAATGGTGCACGTAATAAATAAATAAATAAATATATATATATACAGTAATAAGTTGAGTAATTTTACTTTATGCTCATGCGTGATATGCTTTGTGATGAAATTTCCTTTCAAATAAGTATTGTTCTAATACAGATATACCCCGTTTAATGCACACTCTTTTAATATAATATAATCTATTGTTCATTATTTTCGCAATAATGAACAATAGATTTTACTGTATATACCAGAGGTGGCCAAACTGCGGCTCGCAAGCAACATGTGGTTCAATACCATGAAAGTCAATAGTAAAAATATGAAAGCAAATACTTATTTAAGTTAAACAAATTACAGATATATTATTTTTTAATCCAAATACTTATTTAAGTTAAACAAATTACAGATATATTATTTTTTTATCTGTTGTAAAAAGTAGTATGCGTCTATACGAAATAAATGCATCTGAAATCATTATTAAGACTACCCGAAAAACTGATGTTAATCTCATTGATGCAGAAAGAAAATGCGGCTCTCGAGAATTTGAGATTCTCCTATGTGGCTCGTACTGACATGAAGTTTGGCCACCCCTGGTATATAGGCCTACACTAAAAAATTTACTTCTCTTTGCCAACTAACGAGAAGAGAGTAAGTACTTATGGAATAAATTTTTTAATGGTGAAAAAGCTATGGTAGTTCCGTTTTCTGTTTGTTTCTGCACCATTGTTTTTGAATTGTGATGGAAACTATTTGGAGTATGGGATATAAATATTCAATTTCTCGCCAAGGAAAAGAGATTATTTATCACATTCATCAATATTTTAAAAAAGAGAAAGATAACGAAGAGCTTTTATCATTAATTAAAAAGATCAGAGAACGTATGACTGGAGCCATCGGTGTAAATACGAAAACTATAATAAAATAAGACCAATGGTTTGCTACACCACTTAAGGAGAGGACGAAAATTTCATATAATTTTCATAAATCGATAATTCATCTCCAATTAATAATGAAAAGTATTCGTTAAAATATAAAACAGTCAGAACCATTTAATATTAACCAACCCCAAATTTCCGAAGTTTAGCTTTCTAAGTCGAAGGAAAGTTGGCAAATTCAACCAGACATACATACACGGATACATATAGGTATATGTGAGTCCTTAAGCGTTTATATATATGGTATCAGGGCCGGCCCTAACGTTTTTGCCGCCCAAAAAATGCCAATCCCAAAAAATGCCGCCCCTAAGCTTCAAAAAAAACTTTAAAAAAAAAAACCAGACTTATAAAAGAACCATGTTAACCAGAAAAATGACATATAATTGAATTAAGACAATAATACTAATACAGGTTTACGGAAAATTGTGTTATTGAAAAACAAAATTTACATTTTTGACGAGTTAACGACAATGAACGTAAAAACTGAAATTATTGATAGTACATACTATTTTCCAAGACATTGAAAATTTGAAACTGCCAGCATGGATCATAGAACCGTTGCACTGATATACTGTATCTGATTTTGATATTATGCACTAGAAGAGTTGATTACATTGAAGGAGGATGTTTCAGCACAATTCTATATTGTTATTTACGAGCCACTTGCAAAATTTAAAAAAAGATTTTAATATTCGCTTCCAAGACATTGAAAATTTGAAACTGCCAGCATGGATCATAGAACCGTTGCACTGATATACTGAATCTGATTTTGATATTATGACACTAGAAGAGTTGATTGCATTGAAGAAGGATGTTTGAGCACAATTCTTATTTGAAACACAGGGGTATGCTAAGTTTTGGAATTTAAAAGTCATCCGTGAGAAATATCCCTAAAAGAAAGTTTTACGAACTCCATTATTGGACTTTCCCTCTTCTTACCTAGTGGAAGCAGGCTTTAGTCCAGTCAATAATTTTACTACGGAAAACAAGAAACTGGTTGAATATTTTTGAACGAGGTGATTTAAGAATTAAGTTCAGTCATTTTATGCCAAATATTAAAAAAATTGCATCAATACATCAAGCGCAGCCATCACATTAATTAATATCGAACTTTTGTGCAATTAGAATCTGTGATTTTGTTTCTGAAAACTTGTTTATATTTGTAAAATTAAAAATGAATTGTACAAAAACAATAATAAAACATTTAATCTAATATAACCATTTTTTCAAAATTTTGTTCATATTCTTAGTCCAATTGTTATCTTTAAGTTATTTTTGTGCAATTATTTGTATTATGATTATGTTGTATGCTGTATATTATAGAAAAAAATGAAGGGAGTCGATGAAGAAAACGTTTAATGCTTTTGTATTGTCTCATATTAAATATGCAATTCCGATCTATTCTGCTACATGTAGTTATTCAATTAAAATTTTAGGACACAATGAGATTTCTACACGACTTCAATGTATGCGAATTGGATGCAACAAGAATCGGGTGAAAATCGTGAAATGTAGTATTACTTACGACTATGAAGCGACACGAATTTTATTTCGGTCACTGTCCGAATTTTAAACGATTCGTCGCATACGATAACCAATCGGCATTAAGCTCGAATATCACGTGACTTACAAGGAAATGAAAGTACGTAGCGGTACGTCATAATTTTCTCATTAAATTATTGTAACAGCTTTGGGCGCTTCTGCCCTTAATCCATATTTTAACATATTTCTTTCTCTTTGCTTGTGCGTCGAGTTTCTTCTACAGCCATGTTTGTTTATTCTCTTCACGAAATCAATTCTGATATCGGTTCTGAATACTCGTTTTATGTGATAAGAGATTTTCAAACCGATATCGCATCGATTCGAAATTGCGGGCGACAAAATCGGTAGGTGATCGTATAGTGTGATACCGGACTAAGTGAAAAAATTTGATAAGTCAATGCACAAAATTTGCAAATTAATAAATGTTCCTAAAATTACTTCCATAGATGATAAAATATTTATATCATAATTGGCCACAAATGTTTAAACAAATATCATAAAATATTGATACTGATTATGAGAAAAATACGCAAACAGTGTCTTATCAGGAAATGCATTTTCTATAAACATCTACCACAATATTGTCCGTCCACGAAAGCCGCGCCTAGCTAAGGTAGATGAATCCAAACGCGAAAGGGAGAGCGAATATTGTGAGCATGTAATTAAAATAGAAGCAGCTTATTGGATAAAGACGCAATTATAGAAGAAGTATGTGAACCACTGTATTTCATTGACTGACAGTGATTCAACAACTGATTCAGTGTGTTGAGAACGGTTATTAATTAAAGGTAAAAAATTTACTAAAAAATATATCGTTATTTTTTATTCCAGATGTATATAATAATCATATATATTAATAGTCAAACGTGGCTGGCTGAGTGGATGTCCCTTTTTCAGTCGAACCACTGTACTGATTTCTATAAGTATGGTATTGTTAGAAAGGTCAATTTTTCGGATGTCTGCGATAGCCAAAATTATTTGTTGTTGTTATTAATTTACAAATTAAAGAATAAAAATTATATTGAAATTGTAGTTCCTCTAAAAATTCAAAGTCCTCAGATGGCGCTGTAACGTAATAATGGATGCCATTTTATGATTCCTCAATGATGTTGGGATTTC
>AYEL01066927.1:0-11586 GCA_000484575.1 Olivierus martensii | reverse complement strand
CGGCCCCCCTCCACGGGTGTGGGTGCAGCCCGTGGTTGGAACTGGCCCCGTCCCCTTAGTAATCTCCCTGATTGGAAAGGGGACGTAAAATATATATATATAAAAAAAAAAAAAAATAGAGCTATGGGCGAAAGCGGCACCGATTAGGAGATATTTCGAAAAATTTAGCTCGGAATTGGTAAACGAACCATGTACCACTGCCATATTGAACGAGAAGTAAAACGCCATGTGACCATCATCGTAATGACGAAAACCTGCTATGGTTTTACACCTTGTTTTAAAAGCCAAAAATACTCCGAGAATTGTTCTTACGATTATGTGGATTATGATTTTATACTGAAATTCATAAGTTACTTATGCAATTTATGGATTTATATATTATATATACATTAATATACTATATTTGCATCAAGATATATAATTACATCATCTTGAAAGTGCTCTTGCCAAGGAGTTTGAATATATTCTTGCGCGACCCCTTCAAGATGTATTACAATAAACTCCCGTATAACATGCTCTTCTATAATACGAATTCGTATAATTTTAAGTGTTGAAAGTGTCGGGCAAGATATTGTCCCTTTCAAGATGGCGTCGCGCACAGATATCGATACTTCTTGTGATAAGTACTTTTTCATATAGCTACTTATCGGTTCCGTTTTCGCGATTGATTTATATACCGATTTGATAGTAGTAATATGACTATAAATATTATGCAAAAATCTCGGATTCCGTGAAAAGCAGAATCTTGCCCTTCCGTTCAACTTCAGTTATCTTGCGTTTGAAAACATCTATATGGGAAGCTGTTCATCCCTATTTTATCACTGGACTCGTTCAGTTAGCGCACGCGTACTTGCATCGATGGTCACAGCTAAGCTGGACAACAGTACAGGCTATGTAAAACATCAAGAAATTTTTTATCCGGAATTCCAATATTGTATACGTTAACTATTTTATGGATATTTAGTTTTTATACAAAGAAACTAGAGTTCTTTTATTCATCATTTTATGCTGGAGAACGAAGGCTGCACATTTGAGAACGTTATTAATTTTCATTGCAATGTATTTCTACTTTCTCTTTGAAAATAAATTATCATCATTATAATTATTCTGAATTCGATTTTATTGACAAGAACTGAAATCATATGATTTAAATTCGTTCAATGATAGTTATGGTCATTAATTGATGTTTGTATTCTTCTTACTTCTACAGAAGAATTACAAACTACTATACTATACTTTGCAGTATAGTTTTTTTTATACTATACTGCAAAGTATACAGTTTTTTAGAAATTTTAAGTTTGAATGATAAATATAAATGTACTGTATTTTATTAAATTTAATAAATTCGGAGTTCATTTTCATTTCTATACTACACGTGTTTTCGATAAACCGCCAACCCCGATTAGTCGCCAAAATCGTCGTCGATCAGATGGTGGCGTCTTACCAGGGGGTTTAACTATATTTTTGCTTATTGATAATTACTTGAGAGATAAGAATATTGAACATATGCTGAGCTTGAGGTCTAAAATGAATTATAATAAAAATTATCCAAAAGATTCATTTTTAAATGCTTAGAAATTAAGCTGTAATTTTAATAATCATTCTAAGGCTGGTAATCAGGGCCATCTGGAACACACTTCTTACTGGTCCTGCTAAAACGGTTTGTGACGTCACATAAGAGATCTGACTCGCCATACAGAATTGCAAGGGCTATGTTAGAAGTATATTTAATTAATTGATTTCGATACCATTCTTCATATTTTGACATATTAAAATTCTATAAATTATGTTTGTTATTATAAAAGATTAAATCACCGCTAATTTAAATAGAAAAGGTAATATTTAAATGAAGAAAACTGCAAATTTGTAATTGGTAGTGAACAATATGTGCACAATCAATTACAAATAGTTTCTTTTTTTGATAACAGATGGCGAAATACTTTTTAAATTACTTTTTAATAACATTTAAATTTTTTTAATATAAAGAACCTAAATTATATTTAAAAATATGATTTTTAAATATAAATATTTTTAAACATTTGCAATTTTATTTTAATATACTAAAAAAAAATCTTACATAACAGAATTCAAAACAATTTTAATATTAAAAATATATTAAATGTTTAATCAAAAGTAATTAAACAAAAAAACAGGTCAATAACATTTTAAATATAAATTTAAAATTCTTTTATAGATTAATTTAATGATAATTGGATGAGAAACATTTGCTTCGAAGTAATTTCTTAAAGAATTATGATGTGATAATTTCTTTACCATATATGGTAAAAATCGGAGCGAAGTTTGATAAAAGTAGTATATAGCCAACACCCACACCCACTCACGCAAAATGTGCAGATATTATTTAAACTGGTCTTTAATCCTACGAAACACATTGACATGATGAAAACTGTACATTACAGGTTTCATATATTTGTCAAGGTCTGCATAAGAGTTTTAAAAAAAGAAAGGTTAGCACGACAATCACGTAAAAATACGTGATTGTCATGCTAACATTTCTTTGAATATTTCAATTATACTATTTTCAAAAAAAAAAAAAACAATTTAACATGTGTAATAATAAGTTCAAATTGTGGACTAATTTTTGGAAGAAAATTTGAAAATTAAAACTTTTTAAAATTGCAAATATGCAAAAGAAAAAGTTTTATATAAATAAATAGAAAAGAATGGTTTTTCTCTAAAATGATTCTCAAAATAATAAAATTAATTATTAATTCCCATTAAATATATTGAAAAATTCTTTTATTTTTTTTACATTAGAAAATTGATGCTAACCATAACTCAAAATGATATAAAAAAATAAATAATAGTTTTTATTGTTTCCGAGAAAACTTGGTTAGAAACTGCTTAAACTAAAATCATTAAAAGAAAAAACATCTGGTTATTTTTTTAAAGATTTACAGTGTATTCAAAGTTATTGTTGATTAGAAAATTATTTTCTTTGTATAGAATTATTATTGAATTTATATATATGTAAAATATGTATTTATTATATACAATCAGAATAAAAAAAAAGGGGATAAAATGCTATTCCTAGAGTAATCTAATTTCAAAAATGCATGTTATAGATATATTATGTTTCTAAAAGTATATCAAAACATATTTTTATTATATAAAAAAAGAAAAACTGGTTTGTTTTAAATACTTGGAAAAGTAATAAAATAAATTTAAATAACAAGGAAGACGTTCGACTCAAAGGTGTTTATCCATATGTTCTGATATTTAATTTAAAAACGAAATTATTAAAATAAATTATAATTTTTTTTTAAACATTCTTAAGAAAATTATTTTAAAGAACAAAAAAAAAATTTTTTTTTTAGAAATACTGTTTCAGAATAAGTTTTTGTATTCCAAGAAGTTATTTTTAATGTCATTCATAGAATATAAATTCTATCAAATCCTTCAAAAATACAAAACAAAAATAAAATGACAAACTTATTTTTCCAAAGATATTTCTGAAAAATAAGTCTTTGAATATTATTTGTATTTTACCAAAAACTGTTATTCTAGTAAAAATTCTTTCATTGTCAATAAACGAAAAATATTAAATTTATTTGATTTATTTTATAAAGATAATTTTTCAAATAATGAGTAAGAAGAGATAAGAGAAAACTCTCTTTATCTAAAAATTATTTTTAAAGCAAATATTAAAAAGCATTTTTCTTATATTTCTAGATAATTTTTGAATTTTGTTAAAACGTATTATGCATTCCTTTTATACATATATTTAAAATAAATAAAACAATTTCAACTCTTGAAAATGATTAAAAAGAATATTTTATTTAATTAAAATTAATGAATATAAAAACCTTTAATAAGGGAAGAAAATTATTAAAATAAAAGTGTCAGTTAACGAGGAAAGATTGATCAAAGAGAAAACAGGAAAACAAAAATAAAACAGTTGTCATTAAAATTTCATTGAAAAATTAAATAGCTGTTGTTCGTCTGGAAACAACTACCCACAACATCCCACTTCATACAGTCATGATTTTAAATTTCATAATTTTCGAAAATAGATTTTAAATGTGCCAAGGATTCAAAACTTTATATAATCTCCCACATTTTAAATTAGAATGAGAAAATAAGTAATTAATTTAATCGTTGATATATATTATGACTCCTAAGCTACATTTAAGATGCTCCTTCAAATGCATTCAATATCTTTTATTAATGATATATGAGGTCCCTAAGTTGCAGCTTTTTTACGCGTAAATCTGGCCCTGATTTTAATAACTACGTATATTAGATGGAATTATTTTTAATAAATAATTGTTATTAATCAAATAATAATGATAGTTGTATTTTGAGTTCTCTGATATCAGTAAAGAAACCTTTCCAACCTGTCGAAAGCTAATTTAGAATCTCAGAAAGCTGTATAAGTGCTAAGGATGTGTCGATTAATTAAATCATATTAACAGACACGATAAAAAATGTTTATTATTAAACGACGAGAAGAAATTCATTCAATATTATAGATACAGTAGAGTAGGCTATCCCAGAATTTTTCAGACGTTCAATGTTAGACGTACTAAAATTAGAGCGTGAGGCTAACTCTGTTGGCCTACATTCTATATTTCTGTCAACAACAACTAGATTTTTAGATTTATCCGTTGTGACGATCTACGGGGGAACGAATTTGTTTTCGTTTTGATACTCACTGTCAGTCGAGTGGAATCGATTACGTCACTATATTGAAATTGCATGATGTCATACTTTCCATAAGTAATATAGCGTGGTATCTTCCAGCAACATCGCACTTTATATAGTAATATTAATTCAGGTTAAATCGTTTATCGATTAGTATTGCTGTATATTGATTAGACCTATGCGATGTAAACAGATGATAATGTTGCTACTATTAGTTACTATCAGTTTTAAACTCGATAAAGGATATAGTTTAGATAGTAATACAGGAAAAAATCAAAGTTTGTCCGTTAATACGTAAAATTATCTAGAAAAAATTCGATATGGGAATCAAATATAATTATTTACAATTAGCATTTAGATTCACATCAAACGTAATACTGTAGGCTATACAGGAATTGCGCAGGTTTAGTTTCTCGTTCACGTAGTATATAGTGGCGCAACATGACCTGTTCCGCTTTAAAGCAGGAAATCAGGCTAAAAAATCATCATCACAACATCGCAATTTATAATTTTCACCTCTTAAGACCGATCAGGTAAAACGTCACAGATTTGAAAACGGATGTGCGACGTTCCAACAACCTGTGACGTCACGACTTTGAGTATCGAGTCATTTATTACGTTTACACATTATTTTGATATTTTAAGTGAATTATAATACAAATGGTTATAAGTTAGTGTTTTAAGATGCATTAGAGCATAAAACAGCATTCGATTATATATTAAAGGACGTGTAAGACTACGCCTAGTTTACACTGTAACTGGTTTGAACCTGATTTTAAAAGGGTGTGGAATGATGACGTTGCACCTTTCTTATTGGTTAATATTGTACATGATAATGTAGAACGCATAAACGATTTCATCCTCTTTCTACTTTCTCTCTGGAGCTTAGGGTATCGATCTACAAGTTAACTTTACGAATTTAATAGAAAATGCGTGAAATCGTTCACATACAGGCCGGCCAATGCGGCAATCAAATTGGTGCTAAGGTAAGTTTAGAAATGGGCGTTTAAAACATCCTGCCTCATTAAAAAATTTTTTTGTGACGTTACCTGTTATTCTATAGAATGTTTCATGGATGATATCATGATTAAATATAGAAATCTTAACGTTAAAGTTATATAAATATATTGCTAAGTTTAAATTGAATTTAAAATATATAGAAGTAATTTTTATAAAATTTTTCGTACATATTTATAGATAAGATAATAATTGTAGATTATAGAAAAAAATTTATTATTCTAGTTTTGGGAAGTGATATCAGATGAACATGGAATTGATGCCACGGGAGCATATCATGGCGATTCTGATTTACAGCTAGAGAGAATTAATGTTTATTATAATGAAGCTGCAGGTAAATCTGAATTATGTTAAGTTCTTGCGAATGTTTGTGATCTATAAAATATATTGTGATGTTATCAGGTTAGAGATTGATTTTATATTGTTAAACATTATCTTGTTAACCCAAGTGGAGAGGAATGGCTTTTTTTTTTTATTACTATTGTAAAGGACATAAGAAGATTTGAAATGTTTGTTTTATAGATTGTAGATAGAAGAAAAGTTTAAATATATAAATTTTTATTGGTTTTTAAAAATAAATATAAGACAATTATCAGCACAATATTTAAAGTGGAAAAGGAACACAAAATCACAGAAGTGCTTTCAACTTTAATAAGTCATCATCAGCTCAAAAAGGAGTTACAGGTTGTGGAACATAAGAATGTAGGAATACAAAGCACTTCTGTGATTTTGTGTTCCTTTTCCACTTTAAATATTGTGCTGATAATTGTCTTATATTCATATCTGCAAGTGGAAGTTCCCTTGATAATTTTTATTATTTGGTTTTTAAAAATATACTAGTTATGATTTAAGATAAATATTGTATTGTGAAATGGACATGCTGAGATTTGATTATAATTAATGTTAATTAAATCTTTTGTTTTCTTTGATATTAAATTAAATAATTATTTTGAGATGATTGAAATAATAATAATTTTTAAATAATTAAATGATATGCAGAATTAAATATTGATTATGCCATAAATTGTTATAAAAAATCTCCAAATGTATTTGCTTTTAGGTGGAAAATATGTTCCAAGAGCACTTTTGGTTGATCTTGAACCTGGAACTATGGATTCTGTACGTTCAGGTCCATTTGGGCTTTTGTTTCGGCCAGATAACTTCATATTTGGTAAGTTATTTATAACTCATTTGAATGTGATTCATTTCAAAGTTTTTCATTTCCTGAATATTTTTTACATATAATTTAAAATAAGGTTTATACACTTATCTAATTTTTTCACACATTCTAAAATAAAATTTAAATTTGAAGAAATATTAGATAGAAAATAAAATGAAAAAATGTAGAACATATAATGCAATCAACATTCTAGAAAATTTTATTAGATTATTTTTAAAACTAGTACAGATCTGTTTATGTTGAAATATTAATGCTTGGTCACTTTTTTATTTTCTATGCAATTTTTTAAAATAAAATAAGTATTTTATGATGAAATCCAAGAAATAATTTTCCACAAAAAAAATAATTTTGAATTACAATTGTAAAATATCTTAATATAATTTTTTTAATATATAAATGCTATATCACATTATATAAAGCAAATATCAAATTTATTGCTGAAAAAATTTTAGTTTTTAAATCTTATAATGTATTACAAGTTTATCATAAATTTACAATATTTTCAGGCCAAAGTGGTGCAGGAAATAATTGGGCAAAGGGTCATTATACAGAAGGTGCTGAATTAGTGGACAGTGTTATGGATGTAGTCCGCAAAGAATCTGAATCATGTGATTGCTTACAAGGCTTTCAGCTTACACATTCCTTAGGTGGTGGAACTGGCTCTGGAATGGGCACTTTACTTATTTCTAAAATCAGGGAAGAGTATCCAGATAGAATTATGGCTACATTTTCAGTTGTTCCTTCACCTAAGGTAGATTTCAAATTAAAAAATTTTAAGTATAATAAATGAGTTATTTAACATTCATATTTAATTTTCAGGTATCTGATACTGTAGTTGAACCATATAATGCTACACTTTCAGTACATCAATTAGTTGAAAATACAGATGAAACATTCTGTATAGATAATGAAGCTTTATATGACATTTGTTTCCGAACCTTAAAACTGACATCTCCTTCTTATGGTGATCTCAATCATTTAGTATCTGCAACAATGTCAGGTGTCACTACATGCTTGAGATTTCCAGGTCAATTAAATGCAGATTTAAGAAAATTAGCTGTAAACATGGTTCCATTTCCCAGACTTCACTTTTTTATGCCTGGATTTGCACCCCTTACTTCAAGAGGAAGTCAACAGTATCGAGCTCTATCAGTTCCTGAATTAACACAACAAGTAATGTGGAAATTACTAAAGTTATTTGTTTAATATACTTTATTTTATTGAATTATTAATATCAATAATTTATAAATTTATAATTATAGATGTTTGATGCTAAAAACATGATGACTGCCTGTGATCCTCGTCATGGTAGATATCTTACTGTTGCTGCAATATTTAGAGGAAGAATGAGTATGAAAGAAGTTGATGAACAAATGCTCAATGTACAGAATAAAAACAGCAGGTAAGTTAGGAATTATTATGCTAAGAAATCCAACGAAATTGTCATTTTAGTCACCAGTACTGGCTCTAGAGCTTAACACTTCGAGTGAGAAATTTTGCTGTGCCCCCCTCAAGTTGTCAGTTTTGATGCTCGCTTGAGGGGGCATAATGGAGATGGACTGGGAGGCCATAACTGTTTAAATTATATCTGGGCAGTGATTTATTCACCATTTTAAATTATGTATAAAAAAAAAATGTCTTATTACAATAATAATAAAAAACAAAATGCCCCAGTGCCCTGAGTGGGCACTCTGCTCAATCATATACTGAGCCGGCCTTGTTAGTCACAAAGTTTAAAAATATGGAAATGGATAACTATTGAGTGAGATTGGTGGCATAATTAGATCAAATGCAAATTCATTGAATCCTCATTTGAAATTTCTTTATTCCTTTTCCTGTTGAACATTTATTAATTTAAATTAAATTATACTTTCATTTTTTAATTATTGCTGTCATCTAAGGTATTCAACTGGTTAGACCTAAAAATGTTTTAATCATTACAATGAAACTAAAAATTATAATGTAATAAAATGTTAAATCAGTTTTGAAATCAAAATTATTTATTTTAGATGAGACTAAATATAAGTTAAAACCAAATTTGGTATCAAAATCATTTTATTTATAATTTAGTGTTATATTATTTCAAAATATGAAATTATTAATGTAAATTTTCACTTTAATAAAAATAAAATTTACATTTTTTTAGATAATTGATTTATTATAGTATTGAAGTATTGATATACAAAAATAATTTAACTTTGAACAAGAAAAAACTGTTGTTTGTGGGTTTATTAAGTTTACCTGCAAGCAGCAGGAAGTTCACCCATAAATATTGACACATTTATGACATTTGCAGATGGTGAGCATATTCAATTTTATATAACCTGTATTCACTGAATGTTGACTGAAACAGAAATAAATGATTTTTCTAAATTATAAAAATCATTTTTTGTTTCAATTGTATTTAAGAATTGCAAATTCCGAGTTACCTCAATCCAAAAAGTTCAAGTTTTTTCACAAGTAAATAGATGGCTAAAGCATTATCATTTTCTTAAATAAGTTCAAGTGTCTGTTATTTATTTGAAAGCCTTTTTTAAAATTATTTGATGAGAGTTTTTTAAAGTGGTAAACATTATTTATTGAATAACATGAAATTAATTTGTGGAACACATGCACTGAAATAGAGACTGTGGATTTTTACTGTTTATTTTTATTAAATTAAGGTATGATAGTTTTCCTTATAATTTTAACAACAGACATGAGACAACCAGATTTGTAGTAAATTCTCTGATTTCACAATATCAAATCAATTTATTAGTATTTGTAATTAAGCTACTATAGAATAGAAGAAAGAAAATAGTTCTAGAAAGACTGTTTCCTAAACACAGTCAGATAGTTTTATTTACCAACTGTTCATAGACAGACTAATCAATTTGTCATCTTTGTAACTGTTAACTTGCTACCAAGCATATTTTAGTAGTGTGTCCATATTTTACTGCCAAACATTTACAACTTTTTAATTATTTTGCTTTTAATCATTGTTTAAAATTTTATTTGGAAATAATTTTAATAATTATGGCTTTTTTGCCAGATACAGATATAGATTTAGGCATAGTTTTTCTTTTACATGAATTATGGGTTTTTACACTTTTTATGAATTCTTTATTTATTTTTAATGGAGTTAATGCTGTTATTTATTTTGTTGGTTTTAGCAAATATTCTTTAAGTTTTTGAATATTGTTGGATATTATATGCTAAACTTCTTTGCCTTTTATAACTTTATTACATACTACTTTTTTTATGAACATTGTATTTGGTACAGTTTATCTCAAGTGATTCATATATCACAAACAAAAATAAACTCCTCATTAATGCCTTAATCAAGTTGCCCAGTAATAAAGTCAAAATTGAAGTGAGTGCAAAAGTAAAGAAAGAAAACAGTTATGCATGCACATGGCAAGTACACATGAAAGTGAGCATTTTGACACCCCACTTTGGATAAATAGCCCTCTCCCAAATGATGTCAGTACATTCCTTTCAAGTACCTTCATTATGTGAATGGACAGTAAAAGTAAATTTCAAGCACAATGAGTTAATAGATGATAATTATCAAAAAATCTTGTATACTCAAACTTATTGAGTTTTATCTTTAGTTTTTTAAGCTGATAACATTACATGAAAATATGTTATTACTTTAATGTAAGTACATTGGTATCTAAAAGCTAAGCAATAATTGCAAAAATGTGAAATAAGTTTATGATAAAATACAGTACTTGAATAAAAATCAAATATACACCCAGCCCTCGATTTACACGGTAGATACGTTCCTGGAAAAATCGTGCAAACTAAAACCGTGTAAAATGAGATGCAGAATTCATACAAAATAGAAGAATATGTTCAATTAAACCGTAAACCATGTAAATCAATCTAAAGAAGATAATGAAAAGTCGAAGATATGTTCTTTATAACCGTGTAAAAGGAGATAAGGATTAAAGGGAAAAAAGGGATTGGTTCATTAGCGAGTTTGCGCAAAGGTATTTTCCGTTATGGTTACAACGTTATACATAGCGTAAGTTAAACATTATAAATTGCGTTTGTGCATCAACTGGATTCCCTTATAAATATAAGGATATAAACATGCTGAAATCGAGGCTATTTTCTGTCCCTCTCACGGTAAAAAAAGTAGAAAAACATCATGGATGTATATAATATGATGGCATTTGATCCAGATGCATTAGGACTATTTTATTTTTACAGCTATGAAAAGAGCAGCTAAGGAACATGAACATTTATATGAAAGAGCGCTCTTTAATATAAATGATATACCATTTTCGAACTTTAGACATCTTTTTACATTTGAAAAAAACAGATATTTTACAATTATATAATGCTCTTCAATTGCCCACGAGATTCAAAACTGTTGATAAATCACCTGAAATGATGTGTCTATTTATTTATTTCGTTATTTAAATTTAAAATGTAGATATTATTTACATGAAGGTACAATTCTTATTGGCTTCCTTTATAAGGGAGCAATTACTTTGATTGGCTACCGTTATAACTTTATTTTATAATGTAACCTGATAACGGGAAGCTTCCCTTATGCTTAGGACGTTATGGGAGCTGTAAGGTTATAACAGGTCTTTTTATAACAGAAAATACCTTTGTGCGAACTCGCTATTAACTTTTAGAGACAATTTAATGCTTATATTTTTACAATTTAGTTTTAAAAACGAAAACAAACATTAATTAACATCAAATACGGTACAAAAAAAAAAAAAAAA
>AYEL01066925.1:0-26912 GCA_000484575.1 Olivierus martensii | reverse complement strand
AGAAGCACACAATTAATTTTAAAAATACTGATCAATTAAAAATTAAAAAATAAAAAAATTTTATAAATTTATAAAAAAAATTCAAAATATAATAACAATATCTTAGAACACATTGTTGGATTGCTTACAATGGAAGCTAATTGTTGAAAGTAAATTCGGACTTCTGGTTATAGAAAGAAAAATTTCGTCGCCGGGTTTCTGTAATGATCAGAGTTAAACTTTCAAAGTAGGTAACTTGTAATATAGATTTTAATATTCTATCTGATTTTCCTGTCAAGAAATACATTGAAGCCTATCATATTAAATTCAACGAGATTAAATTCTGATATTTCGAATTGCTATTAATATTTCAATAATCTAGAGATTAACGAATCACTACAGTATAAGAATACACCTTTTCCGAATTTTAATTTTGAAATTATAATATAGATGAAGGAGAAATAACGCTACATATGAAATTCAGGATTAAATATGAAATATCTTATCAAATCTTTGACGGCGCCTCTTCTCATCTCGACTATACCATTGTTGAAGTTGCTGAGGAGCTAGAAATAACATTGTTCTGTCTTCCAAGCAATACTACCCATGAGTTGCAGCCGCTCGACAAATCCGTTTTTAAATCCTTTGAACATCATTGGGATCAAGAGGTCCTAAGATACTGGGACAGATACCCTCGGAGAGACATTAACAAAACTACCTTTGGGAAAATTTTCTCTCCCGTTTGGGACAAAACCATGACCCAGAAGAACCTTAAGAGTGGTTTTGCTGCCACAGGAATTTATCCCTTCAATAAAGACGCTATACCGGAAGAAGCATTTGCACCTTCCGCACTAACAGAGAGAGAGGAGAATAATGCAACACCAGAACCTCAAGTTGGTGATCAGGTGCCACAGGATATTCCGACAGAGGGAGAACCAGCATCTCCCACAATTGAGCAGCAAACTGCGTCTTCTTTCTCACAGCTGTTATCAACGCCGAGACAAAAGCAGGATAAACCAAAGAGAGCTGCGAGGAAAGCAATCAATAGCAGAGCTGTAGAACTAAAACGACAACTCTTTGCATCTTCTTCTGATAAATCCAATGCATCGAAAGCAACACCACGGCGCAAGAAATTGAAGAAAAAAAACAAGAGAAATCGAGCAGGTTGACCACATTGACGAGCCTCAAACTTCGGATGGACGAAGAGCCAAGGAATCTTGGTACTGTTTCATCTGCCGTGAAGAGCGACTGGCCGACATGAGATCATGTGTGTCATGTGGACGATGGGTACATGATGAATGCATTGGATTCACCCGCGAAGATAAGGACGACTTTCGTTGCCCAAACTGCTAGAACCCGTTCAGTTTCCTATTTTTTGTAACATTTTCCAACGTGGGCCTTATTACAAATAGCTGTTTTAATAAGGCCCATTTGCATCATTTTTTAAAACATTAAAAAAAACTTGTAAACATACTTTCAAGAAATAATAAAATGATTATTACAATCCTAAGGCATTAATGTATATAATCCGTGCTTGCGCGATATTTGTGGGGGTTTGCGAGCTGAGAAATCAATAATTTCCCTTACATAGGCCTTATTACTCGCACCTACCTTACTGATGCTGATCCCAACTACGAGAACAGCAGCACTAATGAAAATTCATCAGAATCTGATAATAATCTAAGACACAGAAATGATAATAGCATTGAAAACCCCATTGTAATTAAAGTAGGGAAAAAAGAAAAAAATATCAACAATTGATTAACTCATTCTTGCAAGAAGCTTAGAAATACTGGTAAGCCATACATTTCCTATAGAACTAAGAAAGAAGTAAGAGGCAGGGAATTAAAAAAGGTTTGCCCTGAGAAATGTAGGCTAAAATGTAGGGAAAAATTTACCGAAGAGGAAAGAAGAAGGATTTTTGATAATTACTGGCAGCTGGGGATTTACATAGGCAGCGAGACTTCATTGCTGCGAGCATGGTTAAAGTCAAGTCTACATATCGATATGTTAAAAGAAGGAAGTAGCAGAAAAGCCAACAATGCCTTTTATTTCCAAAAAGATGGGAACTGATTAAGAGTTTGCAAGGTGTTCTTTATGAATACCTTGGATATAAATCATAGGGTTATTCGAACTGTATTAGAGAAGAAAGTTGATCTTTCGACAAGCATTGTTGCAGATGATCTTCGTGGGAAACATACTAATCACAAAAAAATAGATGAGAAAATTAAAGAGGGAGTTAGACAACACATAAATTCAATTGGTAGTTCTAAAGACGGGGGAGGTCTATTGCCGTCCTATCATTTAGTAAACATTCTTTGTTATTTTTAAATTCCTATATATTATAATGGAAAGTTTTGAATTATTTTACATCTAATATATCTCTATTAATTATTACATTAGTTATATTAAGCAATTCATCCATAAAAAAATAATAAAAATTACATATTAGAATTATAAATAATTGAAGCTTGAATAAAGAATGATCAAGAATATTGATCTTTATTTATGATCTAGTTATTTGTATTGGAATATGAATGAATTTAAAATTTTTTATAAATTTTTGAGGAATATTAAATTTAAACACATTTTTCACAAATCTATTTAATTAACCAATAATTGCATGCCCTATTTTTAATATCCAATAACAAACAAATTTAATTACCTGAGCAAAACAATATCAACATCCACTTGATTATTAGATATCATTAGTTTGAAAGAGATTGTCACTTCTCTTAGAGCAAATTGATAACAGTTTATTAAAGTAACTCATAGATATAATTAAATAAATCACTACGGCATCTGACTCTATATTAACACCACCAAGCTTTGAAAATTTCTATATCAGATATTTCTGAAATATCAAAACGTGTGTGTATATACAGTATATATATATATATAATAAAAATAATTAATTTTTAGATATGTAATTAATGCAAAATATAAAGCTGAACTTTGAATCCAAAAAACTGCTAAATGTTTTATAGTTTTCTAAAAGAGAAAGAATTCTCAAGATTTGGAAAGATATTTTGAACATTGTATCTTTTTCAGTTCAATCATATTTTGCTAATGTTCAAGGACAAATATTGTATAATTTCTTTCTGACTACAGAATAATAATTTATAATTTTTAAACAATCAGCAACAGTTCCCAGACTTTCATTTCAGGGACCAGTATAAATTAAAGAAAATTTATGAAGAAAGACAGGATTGCTAACCAAGCTCTCCTAGAGCAAAGTTTGGAAATTAACCAAAATCATCATCAAATTGTCATGTGGACCTATTCTGTAGTTATACTTTCCATATATGTATGTAGAATTTACTTATTGTCTAGCCTGCATATTGCATGAAATGACTAAAATGTTTAAAAATTTTTTCTTCTGGTGATTTGCTATGATTCATCTGACAATAATCTTCCACACTTTTTCACATTTTTTTATTCAGGTTCTTTCTTTTTTCTCATTCTTTTATGGCTAAAACCACTGATTAAACCCACTATATCTTTTGTTAGCAGTGAGAGCCTGGACACAGTTTGAAAAATACACTGGTAAATATTAGACAAAACTTGATTTTGATTTATTTACTTGTCAGCTTTTTCTAAAGTTTCAGTTGTTCTTTAATACAACCCTCATAAGAACAAACTGATGCATCTACATGTCTTTCTACTCTGATTTGAAAAAGATTTACTTTTACTTGGAAGGATATTGAGATTTATAATTCTGTGGTAATGTGTATTGTAGGTACCGAAGATTGATTAGGTCACTAATTTTTGTTATATTTAATAGTAAAAATTTTTTTAATTGGAAAAAAAATAATTTTGTGCATTGATTTCATTCATTATTTCAAAACATTTATTGAACAACATTTTTATTGTTATATCATCAAACTAATTAAATTACAACTGGTAGAAAATATTTGTTCTTTCTGAATAACATTTGTTAATATATAAAATTGTGAGATTATTCATCAATAAAACTGCTTATTTTTCAAGTCACTATAGTTGATATCTTGACAAACAGTTGCATTCATTATAAAATGCTTTGAATCATGTATTTAGTGTAGGTATTAACTCATATCCACTTATACAATTCTAATATAGTTAGCAATTTGCAACATGTCATTAACATACTGGTAAACAATGAGGGTGGTTAGAATGGGAAGAATTTTCACATTGTACGATCTATCCAGTAACTTGTAAAATTTTAATTGATAGATGAATTATTCAATAATCATGATTTAATATTTCTGATATTACATGTATATGGAATATTAAATTAAAAATAAATTCCATATGTCATGAAATATTAAACAGTAGTTATTTATATCTGTTAAATGAAATTTTTTTTATCATATATATATATAGGTATATTTTTTGGATTGTATGTTTGTTTGTGTCCAGTAATTTCCTAAACAATAGAAGCCACAGTCACCAGTTCATTTTGATGACCTGACTTAAATAACTGGACTATTTGTTGAGTTTTAAGAATAAGCTCTCTAAAAGAAATTACAAATAATCCAATAATCCATAAAGTTTAATAACTTAGTCAACAGATGTCATTCTGCTATCAGGAAAAGTAAACTTTTAAGACTAAAAGCCTTATGACACACAGCACTGTCTATTGACTAAATTGTTAAATTTTGTAGATTATTTTCCATGGCTTTATAACAATGATAACTATAAAAATTCATTGAATAATCGGAAAGAATCATACCAAGTTTGGTAGCTGTATGTTTTGTTTAGGAGGTCACTTAATAAAAATAAACAAATCAACAACTGAAAAAATATATAAGATTTGACATATAATATGATAAAGATAAACTTATACGAAATATAATTAGATATTTATAGTGCTAGAGTATTTAGTCACAAATTGCCAATTTTTTTCATTTTCTTGCATATAAGTAAAAATCTCATTGTAGATACAGGGTGTCCCAAAAAACGTACTGGCACTTTAACTGGATATTAAACATATATAGTGGATTCCGCTTAACTGGGACACATCGGGACTAAGCCATTTTGTCCAGTTGTCCTAATTAAACAAAGTAATAATAAATTCTAAATAAAATATATAATTTGTAAGTAAATAAATAATAGGTAAAAAAATAATAATTAGGTATCTATTTTAATGATTTTTAAAATAGGTACCTAATTATTAGTTTTTTACCAATCTCCTCTGACTTCTTCTTAAACACTGAGCCACTGATATTCAGGCCTCACCTGCTAACTATATAAATGTCTATTAGATCTAACATAAAAACTACTTGGCATTCTCCAATCATTCAATTGAGTAGGGCATGGCAGTCACCTTATTAATTCAATATATGCATGATTTACGTGTGTGCAAATATTTGTAAATTAAACTAGGAGTTAATATTTACTTACTATAGCATTGATATTATATCAGTGCTCACTATAATTTAGTTTTATTGTATTTTTAATATTTAATAAATAACACAAAATTAAAAATATATATTATATTTTATAGATGATTAAAAAAGAAGGCATAGAAACACTTACTGTGCCTGAATTACAAGCGGCATGTAGATCAAGAGGTATGAGAGCTTTAGGAATGCCAGAAGATCGTCTTCAATCTCAATTACAACAGTGGTTAGAATTAAGTTTAAATGAAGAGATACCTCCATCTCTTCTATTATTATCTCGAGCATTATATCTTCCTGAAAATCTCCCTGCAACAGAACAGCTTAAAGCTACAATATCTACATTACCAGATGTTGCTGTGAGTAATATTAATTTTATATTTGAGTGAATATAAAATCAAACAAATCTAGCCAAACTCCCCCTGGTGGATAAAGTCCATATATTAAATTTTCTAAACGATTATTATTTTTTAAATTTAGGCTACGGTGCCACCATCTGTTGGATTAATAATTAATTAATTAATTTAGAATTTGGAACTAAGGTAACACCATCTCGTGATTAATGATTAAACAATAATTTTTAAATTAATTTTCCCGAAATAAAAGTAATTTATTAATTTTATTTCCCTGGGAGTGATAGTTTCGGCCTTGTTCGATAGAGTAAGTCTCCATATTAATCATTATATAAACTTCCCAAAGTGGAATTCTGTCATATCACCGTGGTCTAATCGGTTAAGGCATTGGGGCGTTTACCCAAGGATCTCGGTTCAAGTCTGGTGCAGTGGCAAAATTTTATTTCAGGAAAATTAATTTAAAAATTATTGTTTAATCATTAATCCCGAGATGGTGCCACCTTAGTTCCAAATTCTAAAACGGTGCCACCATCTGTTGGATTAATAATTAATTAATTAATTTAGAATTTGGAACTAAGGTAACACCATCTCGTGATTAATGATTAAACAATAATTTTTAAATTAATTTTCCCGAAATAAAAGTAATTTATTAATTTTATTTCGCCTGGGAGTGATAGTTTCGGCCATGTCCAATAGAATAAGTCTCCATAGTAATCATTATATAAGCTTCCCGAAATGGAATTCTGTCATAGGTCACCGTGGTCTAATCGGTTAAGGCATTGGGGCGTTTACCCAAGGATCTCGGTTCAAGTCTGGTGCAGTGGCAAAATTTTATTTCAGGAAAATTAATTTAAAAATTATTGTTTAATCATTAATCCCGAGATGGTGCCACCTTAGTTCCAAATTCTAAAAAATTAATTAATTATTAATCCAACAGATGATGGCACCGTAGCCTAAATTTAAAAAATAGTAATCATTTAGAAAATTTAATATATGGACTTTATCCGCCAGGGGGAGTTTGGCTAGATTCATTTGGTTAATTGGTAATAGTTTAATCCCCTGTATAAAGTTTGCTTAGAGTGAATATAAAACTTTTCTAATTTAATCTTCTGAGGTAAATTTTTAAAATAGATTTATTATTTTTATAGATATAATTTTAATTTATAAAAATAAAATAAATTTAATTAAATTGTATATATCTTTTGGAAATTCTATTATTAAAATGAAAAATAATTGAAATATTAAGTTATTCTAATTTACTTAATTTATTTACCAATTTCAAGTAAATATATACCATGTTTATAATAGAGTTTTCATTATATATTCAAAATATTTTGGAAGCATTCTAATTCAGAATACATCTACTTAATTATAAAGACAAATCAAATAATGTACGAATTGAATAGTTATAAAATGTCTAGTTGTGAAAAATTATACAAAATCTTTAAAAATGTATCATTATAACTTATCAAATAAGTACTATACTGTTAACTTATTCTGCTACTTATAAAATCCCAAATAATTATAGCACTTTGAGCAGGAATATTATTATATTTATACCAATAACACTAAATATACATACAACAAAATTTACAAGACTGCAGAAATTACTTTGACAAACATTTTCAACCCGCCTTCGGGGTCATCATCAGGTTTAATACTAACTTTTTACAAGACAAACTTATAAAGTAGATATTTATCCTCCTTTGTTTACACATGCGCTGTGAAAAAACGGACATATCATACATCATGTATAATTGTAAACACCTATCTTCTAGGGTGTCTAAAGCTGAGTTGATATTTGATCCGGATTTAAATAGCCAAAACATGTAATGGACTTTTACAAAGGTTCTCGACTTTGAGCAGGAATATTATTATATTTATACCAATAACACTAAATATACATACAACAAAATTTACAAGACTGCAGAAATTACTTTGACAAACATTTTCAACCCGCCTTCGGGGTCATCATCAGGTTTAATACTAACTTTTTACAAGACAAACTTATAAAGTAGATATTTATCCTCCTTTGTTTACACATGCGCTGTGAAAAAACGGACATATCATACATCATGTATAATTGTAAACACCTATCTTCTAGGGTGTCTAAAGCTGAGTTGATATTTGATCCGGATTTAAATAGCCAAAACATGTAATGGACTTTTACAAAGGTTCTCGACTGATATCATAAAATTGTCATTCAAAATAGTGTTCAAAATGTACAACTACAAAGTACTTCAAATAGCGCTAACAAATCCGAAATACATTTTTTTTTTTACTTCAAATAGCGCTAACAAATCCGAAATATTTTTTTTTTTTTTTTTTTTTACCAATATAGGATACTAATAAAAAACAAGAAAAATAAATAAGCCGATAAAACTGTTACACATGTAAAAAAAAATTTTTTTTGTTATATCATGTGATGCATAGGTTGAAGACATATGCACCACCTATAATATTTTTTGGATCTTTTTTAGCCTTTTCTATAAATTATTTACTGACCACTTCCATGCATTAGAAAGAGAACTTGGGTCATTAGTGTTGATAACATAATTATTTTTAAATCCAGGTCAAATATCAATTCAGCTTTAGACACTCTAGTAGATAGGTGTTTACAATTATACGTAATGTACAATACGTTCGTTTTTCACTGCGCACATGTAAACAAAGGGGGATAAATATCTACCTTATAAGTTTGTCTTGTAAAAAGTTAATATTAAACCTGATGATGACCCTGAAGGAAGGTTGAAAACGTTTGTCAAAATAAAGTAATTTCTGCAGTCTTGTGCTAGTTTTTGAGTGTAATTGTCTTACAATAGTGCAGAAGAAGAAAAATGCAAAGAAATACAACAAAATTTATTCTGTTTATTCATTATCCAAAGCACCTTCGAATTATTTACAACCCTCATCAGCGGTATATTCGATTACAAATCATTAAAATCGAACATAGAACGAACGTGTACATTTCAAAACTACCATACAGGTAGGCCTCAATTAGTGCAAATAATGGGTTCCATGAATGTCTCGTACTATTCGAAGTATTAACTATATGTAAAATATGCTAATTGGTTCATGCTTTGTGAGATTCCGGCCATTAGCCAACCTCACAATGAATAATCACAATATTAACTGTTTAATAAGAAATATTTATTTTTATATTTTACATCGTTGTTCATCATCTAAATTAATAACTTACCAGGAATTGTGTCTCATACTATCATCAAACCAACCGCCAAATCGAAAGTGGAAGTTGAGTGCCGTTTTTATGTCGCTCAATCATCCGTTTTTTCCTCTAGCATATAATCACTAACCTCTTCTTTTTTTGTTTCCTGTTTTATCATCAAAAGTGTTCTTCCTTTTATCCATTTTGATACTTTTTAAAAGAAAATTCTGTACTATAGTGTATGTATACGATAACAAAGCTGAATAATAGTAATGTTAAATAGCTAATGGCAAAAAGCCCATTTTTATGGTGTTTCAGCCCTTCAAAGCCAAGTGACTGTTCTTGGACTGCTCCTCGTCTGGTTTTACTAACCGAAAATTAACAGTAATTTGTTAATTGACATCATAAAAGGGGACAAATCTTTGTTAATAAGACTGGTCTATGCTTAAAACTCGCATTAATCGAATATTTGCTAGCACTAACTGAAAAATGGAATCATTTTTATAAGTTGCACTAATCAAATATTGCATTATTCGAACTCGCACTAATCGAGGCCTATATGTATAATCATTACTATAGTAACACCAATTTTAAAAAGTTTATACTCTAAATTAATATAACATTGTATAATACTGAACATATAATATTGAAATTAGCCTAAAGTATATATTATGCGACCGATAATACTGTGGTTATTAAATTAAAATCGACTATCGTTGTATTGCACTTTTTCACACCACATCCAAGCTTGGCTGACTGTATTAGGTTCCACGGTGTTAATTAAGTTATGACATTTAAATTTTTTATCCATTATATTAATAGCCTCCACAATTTTACCTTTCAGTGGGTCATCTATTTTCTTAACTATCTTGGCATCATCCCAGTTTACCTCCAAGTCAAAGTTGGCTAGCCGTTGTGCTAGGGATGTCTTCTCATTATTCTCCGCAGCATCTTCTTTGTGTTCTGACAATCTTTTTTGCAGGGAACGGGAAATGTAACCAATGTACATCTCATCTCTTCATGTATCTAGGTTCTTAAAAGGAATTTCATACACTCCAGGGAATTCGTTGCATTTCCTTGCATCTTTGTCATTCCTCAATAGGTTAAACATGGTGTTCCTCCTGTTATACACTATTTTATTTTTCCTTATTTTCTATAACTTTCTTCTAAACTTTTTGAAAATCCAGTTATTTGCTACAGAGTATAACTGGAGGTAAACTGGGATGATGCCAAGATAGTTAAGAAAATAGATGACCCACTGAAAGGTAAAATCGCAGAGGCTAGTAACATAATGGATAAAAAATCTAAAGGTCATAACTTAATTAACACCGTGGAACCCAATATGGTCAGCCAAGCTTGGATGTGGTGTGAAAAAGTGCAAAAACGATAGCCAATTTTAATTTAATAACCATAGTATTATCGGTCGCGTAATATATACTTTAGGCTAAGTTTAATATTAATTTTAATATTATATGTTCAGTATTATACAATGTTATATTAATTTTACAGTATAAACTTTTTAAAATTGGTGTTACTATAGTAACGATTATAATATGTTAGTTTTGAAGTGTACATGTTCGTTCTATGTTCTATTTTAATGATTTGTAATTGAATGTACTGCTGATGAGGGCTGTAAATAAGCCGAAGGTGCTTTGGATAACGAATAAACAGAATAAATTTTGTTGTGTTATTGGTATAAATATATTTAGTGTTATTGATATAAATATAATAATATTCCTGCTCAAAGTGCTATAATTATTTGGGATTATCAAATAAGTATTAATGTTTAAAAGATTAGATGAGCTAATTAAGACAATTAACTAGCACACTTTTCAGTATCAAAAATAGACTAAAAACTTTTATTTAGTAATGTTTTCGATATTATAAATATCATCATCTGCATGATATTTATAATATCGAAAACATTACTAAATAAAATTTTTTAGTCTATTTTTGATACTGAAAAGTGTGCTAGTCAATTGTCTTAATTCGTTTATAGTCAATAAGCAGGTAAAAAATCAAATTTATAAGATTAGATGAGATTATTTTAAAAGATATTATAGAATATTTTTGAAAATATTTTCCTCTCATTTTGGCTTAATATTCAAATATGAACATTAATAAAAAATACACTAGTTTCCATAAGTTAAAAACAAACAGAAAAATAGCAATAATTTTGTAACCAGTTCACTGCCTTTGCCTTGGTAAGATGTCAAGATGGTGGAACAAAAAACGATAAAAATAAAATTCAATCCTGAATTATACAGTGGAGCTATCATGGTATGGTTTTATTTGTGTTTATTGGGTGAAAATAGGTGCTTCTGATGATGGGTCCTAAATTTTCTGATTGCCAAAATTTCTTTTTTAATTCTATTCTAAAGAGAAAATGTGAATGGATTGTATTTGTAGAATTTGGATTATTTTTCATCAAATCTTATCGATTTTGCTTTCTATTCTATCATATTTTAGTAATCTTTGTATTCTCCTAAATTTTCCAATTGCCAAAATTTCTTTTTTAATTCTATTCTAAAGATAGAAAATGTGAATGGATTGTATTCGTAGAATTTGGATTATTTTTCGTCGAATCTTATCGTTCTGCTTTCTATTCTATCATATTTTAGTAATCTTATTTTGATTTTAGAGAGAGAGAAATTTATTTTTGAAATTTTAAGCAAAATATGGAATTTTAATATGATGAACTGTAAAATTCATAAAATTGAAGAAATTTTGCCGTTTATTTGGATTAAATTCCCTTGAGGTTTGGATTGTATAATGTTTGTACGTTAATAACAAGATAAACAAAAAAAATTTGACATTTGATATTAATTACTTGCTTATGAATTTAGATTTTTTCCTAAATTAGAAGTCTGATACACTTGTAACTCTATATAACTCTATAAATAAAGTTTTTGTCTGTTAGACATAGAATTTTGTTTTCTGAATTTGAACACTATTATTAATAGTAGCTTTAAGGTTTGAATGATTTTTTTTTAATAACTTTATGGCAGACACATGCTACTGGATAATTTTCTATATAAAGTTTATAAAAAATTTTAATGGAAAATCATGATTATAAACAATTCTTGACAATTCATTTAAGTTGAATTTTCCAATAGATGTAATATTATAACGAAGATGCCATTCCTAACAACTCATTCCATGTTTTAACCCATTGAGTGCCTTTGCCGTGATAAGACGGCAATATGGCAGAACAAAAGACAATAAAAAGCAATATAAATAAAATTCAATCCTGAATTATACAATGGAGCTATCGCGGAGCAGTTTTTTTGTTTATTGGGTGAAAATGGGTGCCTCTGGTGATGGATCCTAAATTTTTCGAGTGCCAAAATTTCTTTTTTAACTCCGTTCTAAAGACAGAAAATGTGAATGGATTGTATTAATAGAATTTGGATTATTTTTCATCGAATCCTATCATTCTGCTTTCTATTCTATCATATTTTAGTAATCTTATTTTGATTTTAGAGTGAGATAAATTTATTTCTGAAATTTTAAGCATAACATGGAATTTTAGTTTGATGAACTGTAAAATTCATAAAATTGAAAAAATTTTGCCAATAATACTGAAAATTTTGGTTAATTCTATTAAAATATAAAATATTTTTACTTATTTGGTCATTTATTGCTTTACTTATACAGATAATTTTGTAAAATACCAGAAAATTGTAATGTAAACTTAAAATATAGAATATTTTTATTTATTTGGTCATTTATTGCTTTACTTTTATAGATAATTTTATAAATACGAGAAAATCATAATGTAAACAACCCTAGGCAATTAAAAGGGGGCATGGCACTTTAATTGTTTTATGACGGCCAGTCGTTTCGCAGGAAATTGCAGCCTAGCCTACTTTACTGCGCTGCTTGTGGTATTGGATGTAGAGTGTCAACAAACTATCTCAAGGCCAATTAGAGTAAAATAGAAAATGTTATAGATGTTTATGTAGGATTGTGGACGATTTTCGTATATGTTATGTTTTTTGTTATAAATCCGAAAATTTATAAAATATTAAAATAAAAACTATTAGGATGTAGAGTGTCAACAAACTATCTCAAGGCCAATTAGAGTAAAGTAGAAAATGTTATAGATGCTTATGTAGGATTGTGGACGATTTTCATATATGTTATGTTTTTTGTTATAAATTCAAAATTTTAAAAAAGATTAAAATAAAAATTATTGAAATGAAGAAAAAATATATCAATAAACATATTTTATTAAAAACAATGACAATATTTTAATAAATTTTTGACTAATTAATTAACTAACTAAATTATTTAAAATTTATGTAATACTTCTATTAAAATGAAGAAAAAACATATCAGTAAACATATTTTATTTAAAAAAATGACAATAATTTAATAAATTTTTGTCAATTTTTGACTAATTAATTAACTAACTGAATTAATTAAAAGTTACATAATACTTCGTTTTTTATCGATAATTTTTTAAATTATTATTAAATTTTCTTCATTCATACCTCATTTTATTCAGAATACTTGCCTCTATCAGAAAATACCAAATATTTCGTTGGATAGCTAAGATTTCATATTTAAAAATCGTGTTTTCTCCAATCTCATATAATGAACGAAAAATTGTGAAAAAAATAAAATTTGAAAAAATTTGTTACATCGTTAGAATCACAATAAAAGAAACGTAATAAACTATGAAAATTTCAAAAAAATTCAATGAAAATTAAGCGAAATATCACAATTTACATTTTTTTGTTTTTTTGTTTTTTTTTTTGCATATTAATGAGGCTTAATTAGAAAAAATCGAAGGCAGCGAACAGGTTAAAAGATAACTGGATATGCATGAAATTAATATTAAAAGTTATATAGAGTGTAATTTGCAAATTATTTCTGCAGTTCTCAATATGTGGAAATTAGCTGCATTATCAAAGTTGCTGTGTAAAAGTTGCCTATCATTTCAAATTTGAGGTGTAAAAGAGGAAAATCCAGATAGCAAAATTTTAGAATATGTCTAGCAAACATTATTTAAACTGATGAATTTAGATGGAGAGCAATTGGAAGGCTAGAGGCAGGCCAAAGTAAGGCAGAAATAGCCTAATGATTAAGTGTTAGTTGTGCTGTGGTTCACAAACTGTAGAAACAGTGTTAGATTCCTCAAACAAGTAACCCAGAGGTACAGTAGTGGAAGTGTGAGATCCTGAACCGCCTGGGATTCTCATGTCAGTTTCTGACACCAGGAACAGTTTTTGTGTGATGTTCCAGCACTTTAAATAAGTAGATGCCTGGGTTTGGTGGTCTGAGGTCCATAAATAGAAGGGAGATATTTGGAGAATAACTGACACTACACTCTTTCCTTAACAGAACAAGTGTTTATTGACTAAAGTAGGAAAAAAGAATATAGTAAAAGAGAATGAGACTGTCAAACTGTATCAAATGAAAAAAAGGAGGGAGAGGCAGATGCCAAAACATTGTGGAGTAGCATGGCTGATGGAAGACATACCTGGAGAGACTTCTTTCATTGAATTGACTTCTGTCCTCACTCTCTTGCTGGTGGCTGTCTTCTCTCCGAATCTGAGAGCTGATTCTGTGTCTGTTGTTTTTTCTTTGTCCTTTTTTTCTGCCAGTCTGTTGATTCTCTACTGGTCCATTGATACTTCCTGCTCCTGTTGGGGATCATCCTATTTATACCCAATGGTGGACTTTTTATGGGGTCAGATCAGGGTGATCATTCCTTTATTTTTTCGGCAAGTGGTGACTTAAGAGCATTGACAAAAGAAGTTCTCTCCGTAAGTAATGCATGGGTGTGTTGATTAGGTTGGAAGGGTATTGTTAATTACATCTTTCTGACAGGAAGGATTTAACGGTCCCATTTGATTTTAAGTTTTGCATGGGTGCATCTTAACATCCATTTAAAGTATTAGGCTATAAAATAATACAGAGAACATTTTTTTTTTGTAAAAGGGAGTACAATAAAGTGTAAATGAAAAATACAAAAAAACTTGTATATTATTATAAAAATTTAAAAATATATACATTATATAAAAAGAAATATTATATAAACATAAAACAAAAGAAGGAAAAGAGGGATGGGAGCATCCTGAACTCCACAGAAGATCAAAGATTAGTAGTGCAGGGGATGATCAATGTCTTCAGTTATTGGCTGGAAGGAACAGGAGTCTACTCCAACACACATCTATGATCTGCTATTATTGCAGCTGCAGGAATGCTGGTATCTGCAGAAGACTTCAAAAAGGAGGTCTATGCTAGGTGACCAGAAATCTGCATGCCCATTATTCCTTGTTAAAAGAAATATTTGAAATGGGAAAGACATCATGTCACTTGGACCGAAACCCAATGGTAGTCTGCACTCTTTATAAATGAGTCCAGATTTGTTCTGCAATGTTATTCAGGTACATTGATTTACAAAATCAGGAACATGCTTTTTTCAACTCTGATATTTGAAAAAGAAAGAGACTTATGATGGAGGTAGCATGATGGTTTGGGATGGCATTTGCTAGGCAGCTGCACAGATTTATACATGCTTCTCAGAGGAAATATAAATGCCAAAAAATATAGAGATGAAGTCTTAGGATTGGTTCCCATTAGAGCTATGTTCCGTCTTCGTCTGTCCCCATTTCTCCGTCATTTGTAATCAACTCCATCAAAAGTGTTCACACTACTATCCGTACATCCATCTGTCTAGCCAATGAGCTAAAACAATAAAAATTCGAAAGCAAGCCAATCATAAACAAGTTTATAAGAAAGTGATTTATACAAACGAAATGGATGACCGTGTTGTTTGGGATTATGAATTGTTTAGCATCGATAGCATATGCAAAGGCTAAAGGAATGGAAATAATTTCTTTAATGTGTATTACTGTTGAATTTATAATTAAAACTGGCAGTTTACTGTTTTATTTTAGATCAAAAAGGGAAAGACAGGCAACTCAGTGGTAGAATAATGGTTGAAAATATTTGCAAAAAGAAATCGATCGTGAAATTCAGAAAGTAATTAGAAATTTACTGTATGAATTAATTGCTGCAACTGTTTCTATATTCATTTTTTTGCTTTATCTCATAAGCAAGGATTTTCTTACACTGCCAAAATAATTCCTTCAATAACAAATCAAGAGCACTAACGGCAGTAGTGACTTGAAAACTATTTATTTCAAAATTAATGAAGTACTTTTGGTCTAACAACTAGACCATCATCAGCGTATACAATAAGTTGTTAGACCGAAAGTACTTCGTTAATTTTGAAATAAATAGAGTTTTCAAGTCACTACTGCTGTTAGTGCTCTTTATTTGTTATTGACTTAGTGTTTTAGGCAGTTTATTTCTTGTCTTATCAATTCCTTCGATATGTCCTCTGTGTTGGATATCCTTCCTCGAATGTGATTGGTTGATGGATTCTCCGAAGACGGATAGAATAGACTTCTAGTCTATTCAATTCGAATCCGTCTTTGTTCTTCTGTCTGTCGCCGTCGAGTTTATGCAGTTCGGTAAGGACTTTATTGTGCAGACTCCCGGATGGAGATGGACGGAAACAAACTATAGTGAGAACCAACCTTTAGCCCTTATTGTTCACCTATAGGTAAGCGTAATTAGAGAATCCTTTATCCTACAAGATGATACTCAGCCATATTGAATCAGACTGGGTTAGACAATGCCTTCAAGATCAAACCATCATTTGTATGGATTGGTCAGGCAGGTTTCCTGATCTTAATCCTATTTAATATATAATTTCAGCTAAAATTCACAAATTATGCATTCTTTTTTAATAAATTTGGATTTATTTTCATTATTTTATGCTAATCATTTAATTTTTTTTTTTTTTTTAATTTTAAATATAATTTTTTGATGTTTGTGTTTTGAACTGTAATTTATTTTTACAGATTATTTCTTTGTTTTTTTATAATTTGTTCATAAGCGCTCTTCCGATCTGTGCTATGTGGCATTTCCTACATGTGTCATTTGTTCATAATTTGATTGATATTTATTATTCTATAATGGTTTTTCATTTTTCTTTCCAACTTTGGAGAAATTTTGTTTTTTTGCAATTATGCTAGAGTTTGAAGAAGTAAAACTAGTCAATGAATCATGTTTTTTTTTAATGCATTTAATTGATAAATGCTGCTAAAATTCATCAACTACACATTATTTTTATTAAATTTGGATATATCATTATTATTTTATGCCAGTTGATTTTTATTTATTCTGTTTTTAGATTTTAAATATAATTTTTGGATGTTAATGTTCTATAGAATTTGTATATTTATATACATAATAAACTTTATACTGCTTTTATTTATTAAACTAATTAAATATCTATAAAACAAGCCCTTTTTGCAGTGTAGAACAAAATTTATTAAGACACCAAACGTTTTCAGCATATGCCCGGGCTATATACTTTTTGCAGTGTGCAAAAAGTGTTTGTTTTATGGATGTTTAACTAGTACAGGTAGTTCTTTATTTACAATGATTTGCATTTATGATGGTCAAAAATTATTATTTAAAAATTCTCTAATTCAACTTTGCTGCTTGCATATACATACATATATCACCTTGTTTTTGTATATGCAATGCAGCATTACCATTATTCTACAAACAAAGCCTTTTAACCTTGCTTTTAACAATATGTAATAGCTGCTAGTGTATTCAGCCTTTGACACATTAATTGCTGATCAGCAGTTGAAGTGCTCATTTCTCTTATTGCAATTTTTGTATCTCATCGTAATGCTATCCAGTAAGAGAAATAGTACTACTAATGAAAATTCCAACATAAAAAAGAAGGTGAGGAAAGCTTTAAGTTTAACCGTTTTAAGTTAAATAGAAACCTAATTTTATGAAAATATTAAAACAGAAATCAAACAAATCAAGAATGAAGAAAGTCCTCAACTTACATTAAAATTGACTTACAATAAAGACATTGGAATGGAACCCTGTTGTAAGTCAAGGACTACCTGTATTTCTATTTATCTCTACAGAATTTTTTGTAATTTGTTTGAAACTTGGTTGTTTTTTATTATTTTGTAATGTTTTTCACTCTTGCATGAACAAAGATATTTTATATTTTTTTGAAATTACATGCAGAGTTTAGTGAAGTAGAAATCGTGTTTTTTAATGTGTTTAATTTATAAGCATGATTAAAATTCATCAACTCTTCATTATTTTTTATTAAATTTGGATTTATCTTCATTATTTTATGCTAAACAATTAATTTTTTATTTTTAAATTTTAAAAGTAATTTTGGATATTCATGTTCTTTATTATAAAATATTTATTTTTAAATCTAAATGCATCTTTGTATTCAGTTCCTAATTTGATTTGTATTTATTATTGCTTAATTATTTTCCCTCTTTCTTTTGAAATAATGCCAAAATTTTATATTATTTGATATTACATGCATTGTTTGAAGAAGAAAAAATTATCAAAATCATATTTTTAAATGTGTTTTTTTATAATTAAAGTTAAAATTAATAAATTATACACTTTTTGTCAAATTTTTATTTTTTCTCATGATTTTACAATAATCCTTATAAATTTTAGTCTCCTTTTAAAATTTGAAACAATTTTTTATGTTTGCCTTCTAAAGAATAAAAATATTTATTTTTCATATATAAGTATTTTCTTTGTATTATAATTTATGAAGGCCGGTTCCCACTAGTGCGGAACCGCAATGGAAAATCTCCTTGCTCTAAAGCACATTAGAACGAAAGGCCACCGTAGAAGCCTCATTTATTCAGACTCAGAGTGCACTTCAGGCTCTGATCTCGTTGAGGTCTTCGCCACATCCTATACTTTTCCAAATCAAGAAGCTTCTTTGCCGTCTCTCCAGAAAGGGATACACGATCAAGTTCTGTTGGATCCCGGGACACGTTGGTATTCAGGGGAACGAACTTGCTGACATTGCCACAAAGTCAGCCACCCCTTACCACTCTCATAATTGCGAAATTCCTTTTTCTGACTTAGACAGTTATAAAGGAAAAATGATAGTAATGTGGCAACATATGTGGGACGGACAGATAAACAACAAACTCCACGAGATCAAGCCAGTCGTCGAGCAATGGAACTCTTGTTATCGCGGGAACAGGAGACAGGAAGTCGTCCTTGCCACACTTCGCGTTGGACATAGTCGACTAGCAATGGAACTCTTGTTATCGCGGGAACAGGAGACAGGAAGTCGTCCTTGCCACACTTCGCACTGGACATAGTCGACTAACGCATAGGCATCTTTTAATGGGCGATGCCCAGCCTACTTGTGACCGGTGTCACTGTGCTCTTACCATAAAGCACATTTTAACCGAGTGCCCTTATTTCAGTGTCGAGCATTTACGACACTTTAATCAGCCTTCGTTTAATCTTACGGCCCTTATTGGCTAAAATTTTAATTCTTCAGGCCTTTTTTGCCTTTTAATCGGAAATTTTTCTTTTACATCATATTTAATTGTTACTTTACATTATTGTTAGCTGTTTTATTAGGAATATGACATTTTATAGCATTTTATATATATATATATTTTTTTTTCCTCTATTGATTTTCTGTTAAAATGTTATCTTTTGGCCATTTACACCATAGGCTGTTTTTTCTTTGTTTAATTTTCGTTTTATTTGTTATCTTGTTTGTTGCATAAAATTTCGTTAAGTACATTTTTATTTTATTTATTTTTTTTAAGTTTTACCCTATGCCTGGCGCAGCTTGGCCTCTGAGGCTCTTGTGCCATTTAAAACCAATCAACTCAACTCATTGAAGCAGCTGAGATTTCGATATGTAAAACGTCAACAAGATTTCGAAAACAAACAATCTTTGTGGAACCACGACTGCGAGGAGGTCCATAAGAAACAAAAGAAGGCTTGGGATATTTTCCACCGGTACCCCACTCAGAAATCTCATTACCTTCAAACATGCAAATGCCAACTTTCGAAGGATCCGACATCAGAGCCAAAAGGATTGCTGGAGGAGGTACGTTTCTACCATCACGTCCTCGACTAGCTCCAAAGTGGTTTGGGACAAGATTCGAAAGATCAACGCGACATCAACATCACAACCCATTTCCATGCTCAAACATAACGGTAAAATTGTAAACGACTATCAGGGTATTGGTGATCTGCTTGCTTCAATTCTCATCTGTTTCCAGCAATTTTCCTGATTCTTTTCGATCTTTACAGTCGTGTGTGGAGAGTACTCCCTTGATTTTCAGGCCATCTACACTTGAAGATTATAACACCACTTTCGCAATGGTGGAGCTTCTCACATCTTTGAACTGTTCAGGCAACATTGCTGTAGGCCCGGACTCCATCCACCACAGCATGTTGAGACATCTATCTCCCGATTCACTCTCCAATCTTTTACTGCTTTATAATCGAATCTGGGTAGAGCATGTGTTCCCATCATTTTGTGATAACAATAGCTCTAGTCCTTTCCCCAAGCCAGGAAGAGATCCCAAGAACCCCTTCCATTATCGACCAATTGCTTTGACTAGTTGCCTTTGCAAAGTACTGGAACGTATGGTGAACTATCGTTTAATACATTATTTGGAGAGACATGGCCACTTTTCACCATACCAGAGCGGATTTCGTTCCTTTAGGAGCACATCAGACAATTTGATACGCCTTGAGACGTCCATTCGAGAGGTCTTTGAAAGACGTGAACATCAGGTATCCATCTGTTTCGACATAGAGAAGGTCGATCGGCGTGGCGATTCGGCATTCCCTGCAGCCTTCTTCATTGGTTCCTTTAGGAGCACATCAGACAATTTGATACGCCTTGAGACGTCCATTCGAGAGGTCTTGGACACCTGATGTTCACGTCTTTCAATCTGTTTCGACATAGAGAAGGTCGATCGGCCTGGCGATTCGGCATTCCCTGCAGCCTTCTTCATTGGTTTACGTGGGAATCTGCCGATTTTCGTCAGCAATTTTTTACATCATTGTTCCTTCCAGGTCCGCATCGGTCCTGTTTTATCTTCTCACCATATACAGGAGGAAGGTGTCCCTCAAGGCCCTATTTTAAGTGTCACATTATTTGTTTTAAAAATGAACGCAATCGCAGCACATTTATCTCCAGCTGTGAAATGCTCCTTGTTTGTAGACGACTTTCAAATCTCCTGCCAATCCACCAACATGAGGCTTATAGAGAGATAGCTGCAGACTGCTTTAAATCGTATCAACATATGGGCTTCAGAGAATGGGTTTTAAATGCTCCTTGTTTGTAGACGACTTTCAAATCTCCTGCCAATCCACCAACATGAGGCATATAGAGAGATAGCTGCAGACTGCTTTAAATCGGATCAACATATGGGCTTCAGAGAATGGGTTCTCATTTTCACCACAAAAAACATCTTGCGTCCACTTTTGTCAACAACTTGGCCTCCATCCAGATCCGGAGGTCTTCCTTAGCAGCGTCCCATTCCTGTTGTAAGTGAAGCCAAATTTCTCTGAGTAATATTTGACTGAAAGCTTACTTTCCGCTCCCATCTCCTCTATCTTAAAGGAAAGTGCACCAGAGCATTGAACATCCTCAAAGTCACTTTTTCTTTGTCCTAAGGTGCGAACCGGTGTTCAATGCTACGTATTTATCGGTCGTTGATCCGATCAAAGGTGAACTACGGATCTGTGATTTACAGTTCAGCTAGAGAATCAGTTCTTCGGTTGTTAGACCCCATCCACCATCAGGCACTTCGTTTGTGCACCGAGGCATTCCGCACGTCACCTGTTCAGAGTCTGTATGTAGAAGTGTTTGAGCTTCCACTTTCCATCAGGAGGAAGCAACTGTCACTCTACTACTACATCAAATTGAAATCTCTTCCAAAGAATCCTGCGTGACACTGTGTTTTCAATCCCATGTTTTCTTCGTTATTTGCCGCTCGACCTTTGTGTGTTCCAACATTCGGTCTGCGAATGTCAGACCTACTCACTTAGATACATCGTCCGAAGCTTGACTTAGATACATCTTCCGTCTTTCAGTCTGAACATACAGCTATCGCTCCTTGGGATGCGTCCCCCCATATCGGTGGATTTTCATTTTCACCGTTATCTGAAGGACTCCACTCCCGAATGTGTATATCAACAACTCTTGGTAGATTTTCACATACGAACGCAGGTCCTTGGGATGCGTCCCCCCATATCGGTGGATTTTCATTTTCACCGTTATCTGAAGGACTTCACTTCCGAATATGTATATCAACAACTCTTGGTAGATTTTCACATACGAACGCAGGCTTTTTGTCGATATTCATGGACAGATCTAAATTCGATGGGCGTGTGGGATCTGCCATCATTTGTGATGACCTTCGTCATCACAAATGATGGCAGATCAAATATCAGATCAAATATTGCAAAACATGGAGAAGGCCAGAGAATACCAAAAGAAACTCTATATGTGCTTCATCGACTACACCAAGTCATTCGATTGCGTGGAGCATAGCAAGCTTTGGATCGCCCTGCGGGAACTGGGAGTACCGGATCACTCCTGTGCCTGGCGCAGCTTGGCCTCTGAGGCCCTTGTGCCATTAAAAAAACAATCAACCAACCAACGAACGCAGGCTTTTTGTCGATATTCATGGACAGATCTAAATTCGATGGCCGTGTGGGATCTGCCATCATTTGTGATGACGAAGCTTTGTCAGAACAGATCCCCAGAATGGCTTCTGTGTTCACTGCTGAATTGCATGCAATGCACCTTGCTCTACAGCAGAACGAAAGGCCACCGTAGAAGCCTTATTTATTCAGACTTAAGGCCTGTTTCCACTTATGTTTCCACTGAATGCTCTGTGCGCAACTCACAGTGCGTGGCGTTTAGGGAACTAAGGCACTTGTGGAAACATGAATCTGCGCAGACAAATAGTGCGCTGTCCGCTTTACGCTGACATCTAGCGGTAGTAGATATTTCTGCTTTCTGCTAGCGCACAACCAAGATGGCGGCTCACATCTGGACCTGTCAAACAAAATACTCGAATACATATCGATATATAGATCGTTTGGAATATATTACGAGACAAAAAAGACACTTTTATAACTGAATGAAGCAAATAATAATAATTTTTCTATCATTTCTGTGGATATCTGGTAATGAAATTATTTTACAACCTGTAACAGAACTAATCGACTTTCCCAAGAGAGATTGCTGAAGAGTATGAAGAGGAACTTCTGAAAGTTGTTAAAAAGTAGATAAATAACATTAAATTCTGTTTATATCTGTTTATGTTTCGTGTCTGATTTCAATTTATTAAATCAAATTATTAATAATATTAACTTAGTTTTTAGTATAAAGATAATACATCCATTGTAACAAATATTTAAAAATCAGTGACTAACATGATTATGCCAACATATTGCTCCTGCAGGCGAATTAAAAAATCATTTTTAGTTTCCATTCAATCTATGCTAAGCTCAAGGTCATCGCTCAAGGTTAAGCTGCAGTAAGAGGGGAGTGGAAACAATTTAAGCAGATTGTGCGCCGCGCATTTGCCGTTGATTATTTGCGCTAGCGCATTTTTTCGTCCGCGCGGAGTAAGTGGAAACAGGCCTTTACTGAGTACACTTCAGGCTCTGATCTCGTTGAGACCTTCGCTACATCTTATATTTTTCCACATCAAAAAGCTTCTATTCCGTCTGTCCAGAAGAGGATACACGATCAAGTTCTGTTGGATCCCTGGACATGTTGGTATTCAGGGTAACAAACTTGCTGACATTGCCGCAAAGTCAGCCACCCCTCACCACTCTCATATTTGCCTACTCCCTTTTTCTGACTTGAAGACAGCTATAAAAGAAAAACTGATAGAAATGTGGCAACATATGTGGGATGGACAGTTAAACAACAAACTTCACGAGATCAAGACAGTAGTCGAGCAATGGAACTCTTGCTATCGCAGGGACAGGAGACAGGAAGTCGTCCTTGCCAGACTCTGGATTGGACATAGCTGGCTCACTCATAAGCATCTTTTAATGGTCGACGCCCAGCCTACTTGTGACCAGTGTCACTGTCATCTTACCATCAAGCACCTTTTAACCGACTGTTCCTATTTTAGTGCTGAGCGTTTACGGCACTTTAATCAGTCTTCCTTTAATCTTACGGCCCTTTTTGGCAAAGATTTTAATTCTTCAGGCCTTTTTGCCTTTTTAACGGATATTTGTGTTTTACATATTTGATTGTTATTTTAGTTTATTGTTGCTTGTTTTTATTTTAAGTATGACAGTTTACATTCAAAACTAGTACAAGACTGCAGAAATTACTTTATTTGACAAACATTTTCAACTTTCCTTCGGAGTTCATCGTCAGGTCTAATACAAACTGTTACAAGACAACCTTTTATTTATAAAGAAGATTTCTTTATCCTCTCTGTTTATAAATGCGCGGTGAAAAAACGGATATATGATACATGCACATATAACTGTAAACACTTATTAACGAGGGCGTCTAAAGTGGAGTTGATATTTGACTCGAATTTCAATAACCAAAACACATAACAGACTTTTAAAAGGTTCTCAACCGATATCTTAAAATTGTCATTCAAAACTCGCGATGACAAAATACCTCCTACAGCGTAAAAAAGTTCGAAATACATACATGATAATATAATGCACATATAAAGGAATTTCAGCCTTCACCGTCATCCGAAGGCCTCTACTCCGGACTGTGTATTTCAGCAGCTATCTGCAGATTCTCGTCACACAAACACTTATTATTATTATTATCTGCTAGTAATATTGACTATTATAAAATATTGGCATTACTTTTGTATATGAGATTGTTTTGTGGTGGGGGTATGTAACGGGATACTCGTTACAAGACTAACCTATATAGGTCGTTGTAAAAGAAAGATATAAATAAAAAAGGAAAAACCGTTAGTAACGGTTTACAGTTGTTTAAAAAACTGTGTAGTTTCAATGGTTATATATATATATTTTTTTTTTGCTTTGATATAACTTTTAATAGTAATAATAACCTTTAGAACTCCTACAGTAGAATAGGTGTATTTAAAATGATATATTTTACAAGTGTTAAAAAATTTTTCCTTTTAAGTAAATCTGCAAAACCCTCCTATTTTACATTTTTCCGATTTCCTGTTATTTTTCAAAATCGGATAGTTTCTGATATTTTCTAAAATTATGGTTCCTGTTTTTTGTCTCTAAAAAGGTATAAATACCAGCCAGCGAAATAGGCCTGTAACTTTTGTTCATATACAATCTAAGACGATCAAGGTAAGACTATGTAATTCTTAAATTTAAGTGTCTTGCATTTTAGAAGCTTTTACCTGGCCGCATGATGGATTTTTCTGCCAAAATATGCATCTATTATTTAATATTTTATATCTAATATCATCGGGTATATCAAAAACTGATTTTTTTAGAACAGTCATAAAAATGGACGATCACATCACTATGGTTGCGTGGCCCACTGAGGAGTGGGCTACACTAGTGGTGAAAGCGGGTAGGATGACAGGTGAGCTTAAAGATAAAGTTTTAGTATTATTATTACTTTGTTAGTAATATTGCTTATTATAAAATAATTATTCTGTTTCTGTAGCATTAAAGGACGAAGCCAAGGGTAAAATTTTTATTATTATTATTATCTGCTAGTAATATTGACTATTATAAAATATTGGCATTACTTTTTGCAGAAATGCACATCCGGATACATCGGATGGAGTATATGGCAAAAAGCCGTGAAGCACAACTGGATGGTAGAGTTTTATTATTATTTTTTACTTTGTTAATAATACTGCTTATTATAAAATAAATATTTTGTTTTTTTTGCAGCAATAAGGGGAGAAGCTAGAGGTAAGTAATATTATTATTATCTGTTAGTAATATTATTTATTATAAAATAACAGCATTACTTTTTTTGCAGAAATGCATATCCGGATGCACTGGATTGACTGCATGGCTGAGAGCCTGGAGACATTACTGGATGGTAGTTTTAAAAATAATTGATGTTAATGCTACTATATAATAAATGTGATTATTTATTTTTACAGTAATAAAAAAGGCATATTAGATAGGTCTAATCATGTGCACTCGCCATCATCCACTCCTCCTTACATTTTTTGCAGAAATGCACATCCGGATGCATTGGATTGAGTGCATGGCTGAGAGCCTGGAGACATCACTGGATGGTAAAGTTTTAAAAATAATTGATATTAATGCTACTATATAATAAATGTGATTATTTCTTTTTACAGTAATAAAAAAGGCATATTAGATAGGTCTAATCATGTGCACTCGCCATCATCTACTCCTCCAACATCTAGAAAAAATCAACAATAAAAGTATGAAAAATTAAAAATCCAACATCTAGAAAAAATCAACAATAAAAGTATGAATAATTAAAACTAAGTTTTAAATAGGAATTAGAAATGTATGTAATTTAATGCATTATGCTATTACTTGTTTTATTTTCAGCTTTCACTACATTTTATTTATTATTTATGCTTTTATTTTAATGTCTGTATTTTTGTCAAATAAAAAATTTTATTTACAATAATATTTGTTTATATTCAACTCTTTTTTACTAGAATATATATTTTAAAACTATAAGAATAGTATTTCACCGACTTTAACTTTAAAAATATACACTATATTAACTCGGAAAATAACGGCAATCTAGTGAATTAAACTCTTTTTTACTAGAATATATATTTTAAAACTATAAGAATAGTATTTCACCGACTTTAAAAATATACACTATATTAACTCAGAAAATAACGGCAATCTAGTGAATTAAATATATTCTTAGTTAGTTAAATATAAACATCACAAAAAGATAGGCTCAAACACTTGTCGCTAAATATAATTATAATAGGTCCCGACTTTGATTATTATTATTTTTTTTTACCACGGGAAGAGCGGCTTAGGGCAACACAACGCATGACATATCTAATCAGAAACATCCGCACGAGATTTTTCTTTTTAAATAACACATTCGTTGTAGGAGATTTATCATTATAATCTTAGAATAAAGGAAGTGTTTCGACCACGGGAGGAGTGGCTTAGCGCCATACAACACATGACATATCTAATTAGAAACATCTGCACAAGTAATCAGAG
>AYEL01066923.1:0-35998 GCA_000484575.1 Olivierus martensii | reverse complement strand
GAGAGTCAGATAAATTGTCTTGGAAGACAGGCATTAATAGGCCGATTACCTTACTTCAAAGCTGCATACACTGATGCAACATCGAAACCTTATGGTCATCTTTTGATCGATTTTCATCCTTTAACTGACAAGAAACTGTGTTTGCATGATTCGTGTTTTCCCGACGAGCGAGGAATTTATTGGGTATATGTTCCTCAAAAATGAAAAATATTTGAAGAAATTATCATTTTTTAAACGCATTGAGAAGTGTGACTTCGAGTCAGAGAAAAGCATTGTTAAAAAACGCAACATCAGATCAAATATTGCAAATTTCACGAATAGCTTTTAAGACTTTGAGAGGTAACCTTCCAGCTGATGTTAATAAAATCAAGAAATATAAGGGTGCTATTAGAAAGCTAGCATACAAACCAAAAAGAAATCATAAGCTTTTTACTTTTGTTATAATTTTAAAAAATCGCTCCTGAAAAAATTGGTAGTTTTTGAATTGTGCCAGTGTCAAAGCAAAGCAGCGATATATGAACCGTTTTGTTCTTGAATTTTATCACAACAATTATAATAAAGGTCTTTGTATCAAATGTAGGAACTTTATTCGTCAATACATTTTTATTGAGGTAAGCATTTTAAAAATATATTTTTCTTCTAAACGCTTAACATAAGCATATCAGGTGCTAAAATGTCATCTTTTGTTAATTTTAATACAGCAATCATTGTGCCAGATTACCGAAATTATTAAAAATCGAGCGAAGCGCAGAACAATAAAATATCGCAATGAAAAACGGATGCCTAGGCCCTATATATGCGCTCTATCAAAACAATTATTCGGAATAAAATATTTTCGATATAGTATTCTTAGAAGTCTAAAACTAAAAAGGGTGTTTCGACCTTTTTTCGGCGGAATGTAACTATTTAAAAGTCCCCAAAGTTTATTTTAGCTTCACACCTTTCCTTCAAAAGCTTTATAAAGGAGTCCGACAGCGAGATCCATCACATAAGAAGATAGATAGAAGCTCATATGAAGATTATCATTGCGTGTCCATTTACACAAGGGTAAGGAAATTTCAGATAACTCGCTTTTGATAATATAGCATGTAGGTTAATTTTTATTTTTACTTTTAGTGTTGTGTGCGTAGAAATTGACGCCGACACAATATACGCCCAATGGCTTCTCCAAGACGAGAATCTGCCGACGTACATCCAAGTATGGCGTCGCGGCTTTGATGCGGGCACCGGAAGTGTTGACAATCCCTTTGTGTTAAATTACGACATTGGAAATTACATCCGCGATCTCAATGCATAGACTAGAGACACTAGGAGGCCTACGTCCGTCAAATAAGTCAGAAATCCGACGCTCTAATGTACCCTGATACCACTGATGGAAAATAAAAACTAATATTATTTGAAATAAATTCATAGTTTCAAATATTTTCATAGTTATTAGTAGTTGGCAAAAACTTAAAATACTAACTTCCTAATAGTTTTTAATATTAACGCAACATTTTTACGATGGGTAATTTTTTATTAAACGAACTCGGGGGAAGGGTTTACGAACTTTAACCCTTAACCAGCGATACTATAAATAACAACTCCTAATAATTTTAATATAAGAACTATAGTTTCTATTAATCGCATTTACAAGTATCGAATTCGGGCTGAAGGTTTATGATATTTATACCTTTAACGCGCAAATAATATCTCATAACATATTTAATATAAACGCTATTGTTTTTCGGGTGCTGTTAGACAAAATTGGTGTGCTATCCATGCAAAAAAAAGGGCGCGTTGTGCCCTTTCTTCCCCCAAAAACTTTCATCCGCTGCCATTCACATCACGTTCACCGGAAATACTTCCAGTCCCTCCTTTTTCAGGTAAATATAGCAATACGACAAAAACAACAAGCTCACTGCTCGTCAGGTACATCTAACGGGGACTGACATCTACAGAAGTGGTAAAAAACAGTATGACGTCATCACTTCTGCCGCTCCCCTACAACCTATAAATATATCGCCCATCCGCGCTACACCGGAAATACTTCCAGCCGATCAACTCTTTTTCGCCAGCGCACCGTGACAGCACTGTCAACTTTGCCCCGCTGTCCATCAGAACAAAAACAACAGTGTGACGTCACCGCTTGTATTTTTTTGCTTGCACCCTGAGAATATACTACTAACACATTGAGAGGTAATCTTCCAGTTAACGTTAATAAAATCAAGATATATGTGTGCTATTAGAAAGCTAGCAGAAAGAAAATTGGCCTTAAAGCTAAACAGAAAATTTTCGTAAATCAGTCAGGCAGATTTCTTCAATACTTGCTTCAACCGTTGGCATTGTTTGTTGGTGGACTTATTGGAAAAGCTTTTAGGAAATAATGACACAAAAAATGGCCTTAATTCCCGAGCAGATGATTCCAAAATATAAACCTGAATATAAAGTCTACGATAATATTCACGAATTATTAGAAGCTAGCGATTTAAACGATGATTCGAAAGTAAAATTGTTAAGTCAACTGTTATCCAGATATAAACATTTAACTCACGCTCCGAAAGAACCGGTGCCTGTGACAGTTGTTCCTAAAATGACTGACATTAGTCCGCTTACAAAAACCGACATCGGTTCGCCTCTCTTTGACGGAAACTGCGGCTAGCAAGAGCTCGGACGATTTAATTTTATCATCGGTTCCTCAACTTTATTAAAAATACGTCCCTCATATACTTCAAATGTTAAAGTAGCATTGGTATGATTGGGACGATCAGGGAAAATTAATTATTAACAACCAACCTATTTAAACAGTCATATTGTGGATTTAATGTCATATTTAATGAGAAACAGAAAATCAACTATTGCCCCAGAAGGTTTTATGGAGTTTTGGGAAGGTATTAAAAAAGCTAATATTCCTAAAGAATGGATTGGAAATAAGATACTGGCTACACGCATAGGATTAGCAGAATCTCCTATTTTACGAATAAGACCACCTCAAATTTCACCAGTTACTACGAAAATTCCGGTTAGGAAAACATCTGCTAAGAAACACTCATCGAGATCGAAAAAAAACCATGGAAAGATTATTGAAATCGATTTATCCATCTCATCCCGCATCTTTTGGAGGTGTCGAGAGATTATCGCGTGCTGCTAAAATTCTGACAACTGTCACTAGAAATTGGTTGTCAAAACAAGACACTTATACTTTACATAAACCGATAAGAGTGAATTATTCTCGTCGAAAAACTATCACTCTCTTCCAAGGAGAATTATTTCAATCCGATCTAATGGATTTAAGTAGATTTTCTAAATTTAATAACGGAGTGAAATATTTGTTAACTACAATCCATGTATTTTCGAAATTTGCTTACGTTATTCCATTAAAAAACAAAAGACCTCAAACCAACCTCAAACGGTAAAAACTGCATTTCGAAAGATTTTTAAACCACGTTCCAAGGAAAATTCAAACTGATAAATGACGAGAATTTATGAATACTGTAATTAAAAGCATGCCATAAATCAATATTATTCTCATTCGGAAACAAAAGCGGCCGTTGTTGAACGGTTTAATAAAACTTTGCGCAATAAAATCTATCGATTGTTTACTTACCAACGATCGAAAAAGTATATCGATAAGTTATCATCGATAATATCCGCATATAATAATTCCATTCACCGATCAATTGGAATAGAACCAGCGAATGTCAAACTGAAACATCACAAACAAAATCTTTGGAATGGAACCGGAGAATGTTAAACCGAAACATCACAAACAAATCTTTGAAAGACTTTTTGATTATAAAGTGAATAGAGTTTAATTTAAATATAAAATTAACGACAATGTTCGCATATCGAAGAGACGCAAAACATTCGCCTATTGATATCTTCCCGGATGGAGTAACGAAATATTTTTTATCAATGAACGTTTCGCCACCAAACCTCCCACTTATATAATAAAGGATCGTAAAAATCAAATCATTACAAGCCGCTTTTACGAAGAAGAATTACAAAAAGTAAAACAATGAATGCGAGTTAATTCTACTTTACCTTAATTAGTACAGCTAGTATTAATTTTTTCCCGAAGAATACTCAGTCGACATTTATCACGAAAATAAACCCCCCGATTCAGTTAACCGGAAAGTGACAAGTTGCGTTGGTCGAATCAGTTATACCGAGGTCGTGCTTTAATATTGCGAAAGAAAATAACAACTATACTATTATTACTCAAGAGAAAAAAAGAATAAAAGTGAAAATTGGCGACGGATCTACATTAATTCCGTTACTTCCTATGAGAGGCCAACCGTCGTCAGATATTTTTTCTGATATAAATAATAATTTAAAACTTTTAGGAAAAGCTGATGTAGTTCAATAGACTCAAAAGGTGAATAGAGTTAAATTTAAATATAAAATTAACGACAATGTTCGCATATCGAAGCGACGCAAGACATTCGCCCATGGATATCTTCCTGGATGGAGTAACGAAATATTTTTTATTAAAGAACGTTTCGCCACCAACCCTCCGACTTATATAATAAAGGATCTTAAAAATCAAATTATTACAGGCCGGTTTTACGAAGAAGAATTACAAAAAGTAAAACAATGAATGCGACTGAATTCTACATTACTTTAATCAGTACTGCTAAGAACTAATTTTTTCCCGGAGAATAGTCAATCGTCGTTTATCACGAAAATAAACCCGCCGATTCAGTTAACCGGTAACTGGCAGGTAGTTCTGGTCGAATCAGTTATACCGAGATCATGGTATAATATTACGAAAGAAAATAATAATTATACTATTATTATTCAAGAGAAAAAAAGAATAAAAGTGAAAATTGTCGACGGATCTTCTTTGATTCCATTACTTCCTATGAGAGGCCAACCGTCGTATGATATTTTTTCTGATAAAAATAATAATTTAAAAACTTCTAGAAAAAGCTGATGTAGTTCAATTCACTTTCGATAAAAATACCAGACAAGTGACTGACTGTAAGTGAAAATTCCGAATCAGTATTATCTCGACGTCTCTGGTTCTTTTTTCAATGTTAAATTTAAATGAGGCGGATGAATACGTAATAAAAGGTAAAGCAGTGTTTAAGTTTACTCGATCGCTTCAAGACTTCAGTGGCGAGTTTTTTACTCTAGTGGAGAAAAACAGATTTAAAGAAGAAGAAATAATAGTAAATCTTGAAAACAAATATGAATTTATAACAAATATGATTGATTTATACAATACGAAAGAGTTGCTTAAACAGTTTCAAGTAATCAAACTAAGACAATTACCAGATAAAAAGTTATTACTGACTGTTCCTCAAAACATTAAACTTAGATTTAGTAATCAATTAAGGGATATTTTAGGGTTCGAAAGATTGGAATATCCCGATACTGATTTTATTGGAAAATATGCATTAGAAATAAACGCTGGAATAACTGAAATATTTGTCTATTCGGATGTACAATCGCATCATGTGGGCGACGTGGTTGCTCCAGTTTATAGAATTATACCTGTATTAGGAGAAAAATACGACCAAATAGTTAAAGAGCTACGACAACCCATTATTTTTTCCAGTGACGAAAAATTATATCAACAGAATTTCTGTAGAATTACGATCAGCTACTGGCGATCCTATCATTTTCACTACTGGAAAAACAGTTCTCATTCTCTGCTTTAAACGATTATTATAAAAGTTAACTAGTTAGCAGAAATTTCTTATTTGTAGTCATGCTGTTATTGCCGGAAGATTGTCAAGGTCATTTTTGTCGTCATCGACTACAAACAGGGAGTGGAATTTACTTTAAAGGTCCGCCTATTCAGAGAGGCAATGGCATATTTGATTTCCTTCATAGTCCTATTCCCATATTAAAAAACAGGAAAATATTTAGGTGGTAAAGCTTTACAGTTGGCTGCTAAACTCGGATCTGATCTGGCTAAAGGGAAATCCTTTAAAGAATCGGCACTTTCACGACTTAAAGAAACTGGTTCTCAAAATTAAAGACGATGTCATTCAAAAAATTCAAATCAGTTCGGATATAAAACGAAAGCGACGAGCGAAAAGAAAACAAGTTTAAAAAGAGAAAGAAAAACGACGATATTTTCTCGTAGAAATGGATCCTCTTTCTTGTCCCTGTTCCAAATCGGGATTAGAAATGTTCACTACTATTCCCACACAATTAGTGATTGAAAACACGATTCTCACCATCATTCATCCTATCGCAAGTTTAACAGATCAAAAAACACCTTTAAAATTTTTTATTTCGGGATCAGGTGAACATTATATGGATATATCTTCGTTACGCTTACATCTCCAAGTCAGCATTAAGAAAAAGGACAGAAGTAAATTGGAAGCTACAGACAAAGTGACTCCTGTTAATTATTTTTTAAATTCAGCTTTCAGTCAAGTGTCAATGTGGATGAATGACAAGCTAATTACCAGTCAAGTGAATTATCCTTATAGAGCAATGTTGGAAACATTACTATTTGTTTCCAAAGGTCACGAGTCGTTTTTAACAAATGCCTTGTTCTACAAAGATACGGCTGGAAAATTTAACGAAACGGATCCTGACAAAAAGGAAAATAAAGGACTTGTGGCTAGACATAACAGAATGAAAGAAACAATGGATATTTTTGGCCGACTTCATATCGATCTGGTTAATCAATCAAAACTCATACCTAATAACATCGATATTCGAATCAAGTTGGAAACAAGTAAGGACAGTTTCGCTTTATTAGCCAACGAAGACAAATACCAAATTTTTATAAAAAAGCAGAATTGCAAATTAATAAAGTCCAGATTGCACCTAGCGTGATTATCGGAATTGAAAAATAACTGGAAAAATATGTAATCAAAATACCTTATCGTGGAGTGGACCTGAAATTTTTTACCTTCAGTAGCGGTCTTTTAAATACGACCATATCCAATTCAATTATTGGGCAGATGCCAAAACGAGTAACAATAGCGTTAGTGGCTAATAATGCTTTTAATGGAAATATAAAATTAAATCCATTTTACTTTCATCATTACAATTTAAGTTACATTTCAATTATGAAAGATTCTGTATTAATTTCTCCTAAGTCATATACACCTGATTTCGAATCAGAAATGTACGCTAGAAATTTTGCCACGTTATTCTATGAAACAGGAGGTTATTCATACGGAAAATATCCAAACATTAATAAATACGGAGGAGGTTATTCATTGTTTGTTTTTGATGTTACTCCCGATAAAGCCGCTCCGAAAACCACACAAGTATAAATACTATTTCAAATTTATCTATTATTTTAAAATTTAAATATCAATTGCCCGAGACCGTCAATATTTTATGTATGACCGAAATTCGATTAAATGTTGAGATTGACGCTGCCCGATCTATTTTTCTTGAAGCATAAAAAAACCTTTTCCCTACCACTTAGAATGAACTTTACCATCGATTAATATATACTAATTAAACGATCTGTAAATTGAAAAAGCTTCGAAACACAGTTACGATGGATACTATAACTCTATATTGTTTAGCACTTTCGAACAAAGAAATAGCAAATGGTTTTGGTGGAGTGTTTCCTTCGGATATGTTACCTGTAAAAAGAGGAAAATATAAATCTTTCATAATTAATACCCAGGATTCTAATAAACCAGGCAATCATTGGGTCAGCGCATTCTTCAATGATAACAGAAATAGTTATTTTTTTGATAGTTACGGATTTAAACCGAAGATTCCGTCTATAATTGAGTTTCATCGAAACAAGAGTAAAAGAGTTTATTATAATAAACACGTTTATCAAGGACCGTATTCGACTGCTTGTGGATATTTTTGTTTATACTTTCTTTATCAAATAAATCGTAATCAGAGTTTATGGCCATTAAATGCCAGAACTAAAAATTTTAACGAAATGTATGTTATTGATTTTGTTCATAATAAATTATATTTTGCTGATCTTCCACCGAATGTTTTAATTTTTTGTAATCAATGTAATCGTAGTTTGTTTAATAAATAATATTTTTAATTGATATGTATTGTTTATTTATTAAACAATAATTTTTAAAACATAAGTGACTTTCATTATTTACTATCATCAATATAAATCAATATTTTATATAATAAAATCCTAGATATAATTAAAAAATTTACTTACATGTACTTTTTGCTTGATCAATTTTAAATATGTGATAGAAAATAAATTTTTATATAATAAAAATTATTACACTAAATTTAAGTTACTTACTTGAGAATTTTTTTCCATTCTATATAAATTTTAAAAAGATATTATTAGAAGATATGGGAATAATGATCCATTTATATTTGAAACGTAAATTAAAAGATTTGAAAGATAAAAACACTTACTTTTCGTTATTTCAAAAAAGTTTAAAGTTCGTTATTACTTAAAGTGGAGTATTTATAATATATTTAATGTATGATTTCTAATTAACAACCCCTGATGTTTGATTGGTCCTTTCAGTTTGACCAATTATGAAAGACCAAATAATGAATGACCAAAACTATAGTAATGAATATTAGCTTACTGGAACCGGAAAGCTGGAAACTTTCTCATCTTTATCATCATGATTTAAAGACAAAGCTGTATGAGGAAGTTTCCCACAGTAATTTGGCACAGAACGGAATTAAAAAATGCTGATTAGTAACTGATAAAAAATTTATCAAATTCTATAATTTTTTTACATTTAAATTAAATTTTTTACGTTAAAATTTTTATACTTGAATTATTATAAAATTCTATTATAATTTTCTTCTAAATTGAGCGAGTTCTCTGGAACCTCACATCACTCTCCGTTTTGTAGAAATGAAAATCATTTCTTTACAATTATTAACCGACAACATTCTGATGAAGATTGTATTTATAATATATTTGCTATGAATGACTTTACATTGAATTAAAATACACAGTCGTTTGTTTGACCATTTTAATTGAATTTTTTTCTGAAAACAAATAGTTCATTGATCAATAGTGAATAAGCTTATTCAACTATTGATAATGCATTATTAATACACTATTAGTATCAATGCACTAAAGACTGAATTAAATAATAATCAATGATAAATATGATATTTTTAAAATTTTCCAACCACTACCACAAAAGTGGTTTCGTTTGGTTTAATGGCGCAAGGGCCTCCTGGGCCAAGCTGCGCCAAGCACAGGATACCACAAAAATGAAAGATCAAATTGTACGTACTTTAATCAATGATAAGCTATCAATTTTTTAATATAAAAATTATTTAAATTAAAGATGATAATGAGCTAAAGTTCAAATATCAGTTCATTGAACTAAAAAAACAAATGTTTCTTTGACGGCTTTAATATAAAATATAATTGAAGTAACACTAGAATATATATTAAATGAGTTACTTGATGATCTTTCTCGATTTTTTTATATAAAAATACTTAAATTAATCAAGCGAATCTTTTTCTGAAAACAAATAGTGCATCGATCAATAATGAATAAAACCATTGTGAATTAAATAATAAACAGAAATTGCATCATTAAATTAAAGTGAAAGATCAACAATAAATTATATTCATTACTAATGATTTAAAAAAATCATAGTATAAATTTGAACATGTATTACTGCAAACATTAAAAAAACATTTTAATTTGTTCAACGAAGTTAATTTGATCACAAAGTCATTATGGCATCCATTGAAGGTAAGATTTTTTTATTTTGGATTGAATTTTAATTAATAAATAAAAATCAGACTTTTATTTTTACTTTTTAGATCAAAGCAATTCTTCTAAAAAAAGCTAAATTAGAAGAAGAAACACGACAATTTGATGTTATCTTGGGTACAGACGAACCGAAACAAATTTATAAGCCGTTTTCAATATTACTTGGCAATGGTTACTCCTTAGAACTGAAAATTTTACATAAATCCTACTATCTGGGATTCACCAAAACTCAAGACAATCGTGTAAAAAATCGATTCAATCTACTTTTATGCGAACTTGATCATTTAAAAACTGCAGTTGATCTGATGGTGGATCATGTGAAAAAATAAATATTGAAGTATAAAAGAACATTCTATTATTAATTGGTAACAGTTATTAGAAGACATCATTATATGAAGATTACTGGTAAAAAATTTTGATAATTTAGTTAATGGCTAACTTTATATTATTGGAGTCAGCTTTTAATGATTTTTCAGAAAGCTATAGATTATTTATCGGTGAACAGATTGATCTTCAAATTCTGTTTCGGAATATATTGAATGACTTCTATGATCTTTTAATTAATTCTAATTAAAAGATCATAGAAGATTGAATAATTTCCAGATGTTAACAATGCCTACAGCCGATGACTGTATATTAAAGTATAAAGATTATCATAAGCAAATACCACACAAAATTTGTATATATGTTGACTTTGAATCTATTACAAAGTGTATTCGTGTTCGCCAAATCCGAGCACTAGTTTTACCGAAGTGAAACAGATACACACACCTGTTAGTTACTTTCTTGCTGTTATTGAAGATAATGATAAGTTAATATATTCTAAATTTTATTGTGGTGAAAATGTAATCGATTCGTTTTTTGAAGAACTGCAAACTCATAGCGAAATATTACTAGCAAAAATTAAAATAAATGTGCCAATGGATTAAAACATTATTCCTGAAAATTTTTTGTTAGAAAAAACGTGATCTTTGTAAAAATGATTTTCAACCAGGACAAATTAAACTACGAGATCATCATCATTATACAGGCAAGTTTCGAAATGTTCTTCATTCTCACTGTAATCTGGGATATTATCCGAGACATTTCATTTCTGTTGTCATTCATAATTTATCTAGTTACGATTCACATTTAATATAAAAAAATTTAAAGTCAAAGTATGCTGATAAAGTTCAAATCATTCCGATAAATTCGGAAAAATATCTTTCTTTCACGATCGACAATCATAGATTTTTGGATAGTTTTCAATTTTTAAATAGTAGTTTAAGCGATCTAGTTGGAAACTTAAAAAAATCAATGTTGATTACTTATGTAAATGAAGTGATTAATTCTAGTGTTAAAAATGTAAAGATAATAATGTGTAGCTGTGGTGATTTCTGCATTGGAATTAAAAAGTAAATTTCATTTTTTGTACATAAAATAAGGTTGATAAATGAAAAATTAGATATTATCCTAATTACAGGTTATGTGATAATTTAAGTTGGTAAAGAAAAACTTTTAATGTATAGCAGTGCTGATTCATTTGTTCCTTAAATTCAAGTATAAAAAATTTATGTATATAGTGGATTTGGTAAAAGAAAAATAGAATACTTTTTATTTTTAGGTTATATGGCATTACGCAGTGTTTTAAAGAAAAAATAAGTTTTTAATCTAAGTTATGTTGAAATTATTTCTTTAATGTGTTGCTTGATAATATCTGAAAAGGTAATCTCGTATAAAGGCATTTTTTAACTGTAATAGTAAAAATTATAAATTATTTTAATTTTAGGTATTTAAAAAAATCTTTATAAAAAATGATGAGCTGATTTATATATGTATAAATCTAGCTGAAGAGGGCAACGGAATTGCCGAAATGCATACTGTAATGTGCCAGTTCATCAAAAGTTTTTAAGAAGTTTAATAAATATTTAAAGAAGTTAATTGAGTTCTGTGGCATAACACTGTCGACTACAGCGGGAAAAAATCCTAGTTTTTGAAGAATTTATTCATTCAATTAATTGGATAGACTATATAGTCAAACTGAACATTAAAAAAATCAAATTATACATTTCCCTTTTTTAATAAATATTTCGGTGTAAAAGCATAGTTTTTAATTCGAAAAGGCATTTTTCCGTATTCGTATTTTGATAATATTTCGATTTTAGTTGAAACATTGCTTCCTCCTATCGATTGTGTTTTTAATGATCTAACAAAGACCCACGCAACAGTCGAGGAATATAATTACGCTAAATTAGTATGGAAAACATTCGAATGTCAAACGTTTCGTGATTATTTAAAAATCTATCAAATAAGCGATGCTTTACTATTAGCAGATGTATTTCAAAGCTTTAGATTAATAACGATGAGAAATTATCAAATAGAATGTCTTGACTGTTATACTGCTGCAAATTTAACGTTTTTAGCGGGACTTAAATACACAAACGCTGAACTAGAACTATTGACTGATATAGACATGTATCTTTTCATCGAATCTGCTATTCGCAGAGGGCTTACTCTTTTATCAACAAAAAGATTAGTGAGAGCTAATTACAAATATTTGACTACATATAATTCGAATAAACCTACAACTTATATTGTCTATAGACTGTAATAACTTATACGGGTACGTTCTTAGCGATTATTTAACAGACGGAAAGTTTAGATGGCTATCTCGATCCGAAATTGAACAATTAGACATTATAAATTTAAAACATGACTCAGACAGGTTATTTCTTTGAAGGGGATTTCATTTATCCAAAAGAAATACACGATTTGCATATTTTCCATTAGCTGCTGAGCATAAAATAATTAATTACGATCAATTATCGGATTATCAAAACAAACATTAGAAAGGATTATCAAAAACAAAATAATTGAAATACACTCCAATAAAAAAACTTGTTCCTAATCTCTACAATAAAAAGAATTATATAGTTCACTAGAGAAATTTGCAATTTTATATGAAACACGGATTAAAAGTAAGTAAAATTCACAAAGTTTTAGCATTTCATCAATCACGCTGGCTTAAAAGTTATATCGATTTTAATAATAATAAACGCAAAGAAGCAACAAACACGTTCGATAAAAATTTTTTTAAATTAATGAATAACGCCTTTTACGGAAAAACACTTCAATCTCCTCAAAACAAAAATCGAATAAAAACTGCTCTCACACAAGAACAATGCAAAAAATATCTTTCCGAACCCTGTGTAACTAATTTCCAAATAATTAAGGACAACTTTGCTATTTTTAATTAAATCCAATAGAATTATATCTCAATATTCCAATATATGTAGGCGTTGTTGTATTAAAAGCTAGTAAAAGACATATTTATGAAACTTATTACGATATTTTTAAAAGGCGATATGGCGAAAATATAAAATTGTTATATACCAATACTGACACCCTTATTTTTGAACTTACATGTGAAAATTTAATTAACAAATTAAAACAATTAGAAAATATTTTTGACTTTAGTAATTATCCGAAATCACATCCTTTATATTCCGAAAAGAGTAAACAAAAGTTAGATTTATTCAAGGATGTAACACAATCGAAACCTATTTCTGAATTTGTAGCACTCAAGCCGAAAATGTATTCCATTCAGATTAATGAATTTATGGTTCATAAACAAACAGCAAAAGCTATAAATAATCATGTAGTCAAACGTGATTTCACTTATGAACTTTATTGTAACGCGTTAAAAAATAATGAACTTTATTGTCATGAACAAATGCAAATAATTTAAAAAAATCATGTAATAAAAACAGAGACAAAGGTTTCGATTAGTCCGTTCTACGATAAACAATATATTTTAAATGGAGGAATTGATTTATTACCTTATGGTCATTATTCACTTAATGTTTAACCTTGAAAACTGTTGTCATTTAATAATCGATTTGTTCTGATTTTATTTTTAAATATAATATATAAATAAAATATTTATAAAAAAATAATAAAAATAATTAAAAATATTTAAAAAATTTAATTATTTTAAATAAATAATAAAAATTTATAACTTATAAATTTGTAATGAATTTATATATGAAACAAATTATGCCACAATTAAATTTTAAAAACTTACTCTTATATGTTTAATAAAACTTATATTTTTGCTTTTTCTTGTATTTTTTTATCATCACAATAACATTATATTTTTCCACTGATATCATATTAGTTTATTTTTGTAAAAATGAATAAATGGTCAACATTCATAAATTTAATACTGAAAAAAAAATATTAAAATTAGTTACTCAAATTAAATAATACTTATTCTCAGTTCTTTTACTTACTGAATCAGTCTTCCAGATGTTAAAAACAAGAAACACGATATGCCTTCTTTCGAATGGAACGCTTTTTCCCGATAAACACCGAGATGATACGGAATGTACGCAGGGTCTTCGAGTGAGTACCAACTATAGAACTCGCCGCTGAAAACATCAAACTTCAAAATTTCGATTCTAACATCAAAATTTTGTATTCGATGACAAAACAATGAAAACTATCCCATCAATAAGTCGTATCGATGGATCTTAATGCAAAGAGAGTCCTACCATCACGATAGTCATATCATTATCGATAAGTCAGACAAAAGTTTTAAATATTTCGATGAATGTTTTACTGATTTGGAAAAATACAATCCAAAATGTGGACCCGAACAAAATATTCCCAAAATATTTTTCGAATATAAATGTGATAAGTAAATTATAACATGAATAAAAACAGCATTGATTATGTAATTAAATATTTCAAAATTGATGTTAAAATAAAATTGTGTTTTAAAAAATAGTTGTTGATTTTTATAATCACAATTAACAAAATACTAATAAATTTACTAATTATACAACATAGAAAGAAATGCATTGGCATAGTGGGTTAAGTCTTCATTATGTCAATTCATTTCTTTTTTAATACTATTTAATTATCAAAATGTAGCGTCATCTATTATCAACTGTGATTCCAATCACTAAGTTTCTATGAAGTTATTTAAACGTAAAAAATCGTGTTCAGATGGCTAACCTAAAAATGTGATGTCATTCATCTCCTGGTAAACAAACTCCAAATAACTTTTCATGTTGATTTTGCAAAGTCAATGCGAAAATCATTTTTCGGGTTGCCCTTGCAAGGTCAATGCGGAAATCAATTTTCGAGTTAACCTTGAAAGATCAAATCCGAAAAAAGTAAACAAATATATAATGGGGATCATCATATATATACTACTTGTATCAACTATCATCCCTTGTCCATCTTTCTGTACTGTTTACTGTCGCGCCGTGTTAACCTTTTGCCTCGAATGTACTGTGGAGACAGGAAGCCTGGCCGGCTGGAAAATGTCACTTCATTCGTACTTATAATTCAATCGGGGTTGACATTTTATTTATTTTCCAGCCGGTCCGAGATACTACGTTCTCCGCAACTTGGGAAAGACAAATAAACATACTGTAAGTTGGGCTGCACGGAGGCTCGAATATCATGCAGGTGCGTGGTGGGTTGGTGAGAAAGTATGTAACCGAGGTTGGTCAAACGACTTCCCGGAAAAAGGTGACTGATTTATCGTCATTAATCGAGAGGCTTGAGACGGGGACTTTAGACAAAGGAGAGTCAGTCGGTCTTCGTCCTCGGATTAAGTCAGTCAGTTCCAGCCCGTCAAAGAAGTCAGTCCCCATTTGCCAAATTAGCCAGATGGTCAATTCCGTCGATCTCACCCTGATACGATAGAGTTAGTGTGGGCTGCTCTGTCTTCGTCCTCGGATTAAGTCAGTCAGTTCCAGCCCGTCAAAGAAGTCAGTCCCCATTCGCCAAATTAGCCAGATGGTCAATTCCGTTGATCTCACCCTGATACGATAGAGTTAGTGTGGGCTGCGCTATTCCCAGCTGTTGTTTTACTGGTGAATCTCCATCTGTAGGGTATACAGATGGTAGGACTGTGAACATTGCCTAACCATCTTCTCTAAGGAGAGTCAATCAGCTTTGTTCGAGGTCTGACATCCGAGTGCCCGGACGAACCTGGTTTCCGGCAACTACGAACTTAAATTGAATTGAACTGCTAACACATCAGTTTATCCATTCCTCACCTTCCCAAAGAAGCCACATCTACGACAGGACTCAGAAAAGTATCCGTCTGATCCCATCAAGAGAACGAATCCCCGTCGAGAGCAACCAACCAGAGAAATTCCTGTCTACAACTAACGTATTTGTCCTTCGACCCTATTTGTTGGGTCTGAAGTTTGTACAATATTCTCTCTCCAATAAAGAAAGTTGTTTGTTGTTACAAATGTTGTCCTTCAACCCTATTTGTTGGGTCTGAAGTTTGTACAATATTCTCTCTCCAATAAAGTTGTTTGTTGTTACAAACGTAGACTCTGTGTAGTCGCTGTCTAAGTCTCATTACCTGTCCTTACTCACTTCACAGACCGCAGGTAGGCCATAAGCCTGTTGAATATCGTCCTATCTCGTCCTGCGGGCCTCACAGTACTTTATTATTTAATTTTATTTCAGTCACGTCACGCTTAGTTTTATCCGTATTTCTTATTTTATTTCTAACGAGTCGCGTTTAGTTAATATCTGTAATTTTATTATTTTATTTTTCGTGATAGCGCCATTGACAACTAATGTTTTTTAAAAAATTTTTATAAAAAATAATGTTTTTATTTCTCATTATACAGTAGGCTACTGTATTTTATTTAAATTAATGTAAATTTATTTTTGTTTTGATTATATTGAATTATTTTTTATTTAAATCAATTATTTTATTGTATTGTTTTGAACTAAAAAAATCACTATTTATATAAAATACTTCACCCACAACACAACAACATGCACTTATAAGTGGATTAATTCATGCCTGTTACTGGATCTCGGGAAATCCCGGGATCCCGAGAATAGAATCATTTTTTCCCAGAATCCTGGTATTTGAATTTTACGGGAAATGAGAAGCCCTAGTATAAATAGATATAAAGCTGATGTTCTGCTGGAAGTATGTTTCAAAAGGCTGTTGGAATACACAGTCTGGAGTGGAAGCCTTTGGATAACAGTTAAGGCTAAAATCCACAGAGATGATAGACGCGTCCCTAGATGCAATGGGCATCTGTTCAGACTGACAGATAGATGCCATATCTAAACCAGTATCACTGAGTAAATGTCGAATCCTCAAACCAAATGATGGAAACCATGAAGGTCGAGCAGAAAACAATGCAGGAAACATAGGATTAAAAATGCAATCCCTAGCAGGATTGTTTCAGAGAGACTTTAACTTAGTATACTAATAGAGAGAGCTATTTCCTTCTTATATAAAATGGAGGCTCAAATGCTTCTACATACAGGTTCTGGACAGGTGTCGTGCGGAACGCCCCAGTGCACAAACTGAGAGTGGATGGAGTCTAACATTCGCAGAGTGGATTGTTTGCTGAGCCATAAATTAGAGATCCGTAGTCAAGCCTAATTCTATTAGAGGAAAAGTTGCAAAATGGGCAAACAGATTTCTACGTCTGATAAATGCTGCCCCGTAGTGGGAGCCAAGCAAGATACTTTCGTAGCCGCTCTGAACATTTCCGCTCAGTTGATGACAGATCTGTTTTAAGAGACAGTGACTAAATTGTTTTTGTTTCAGAACAGTCTAAAATCTTTTCCAGGTATATTTATTTTACGTATAATTATAGAAAATGCTTCCTTAACTAGTTCTTACTAGTTTCTTATGTAACCAGTTAGCTTAATGATCAAACGTTTGATAACGTCTGTGTTACGGACATAAAGATTAGGTATGCTTGCAAGCAAGACTGATAATTTCAATATGGCGTGTTGGTGCAAATATGGTCACTTGTGTTGTGTAATTACAGGCTAGTGATCCATATTTGCACCATGTGTTACAAAAATCTTCATATCGGATTTTTTACAAGATGACTAAAGTGCTGCCCCGTAGTGGGAGCCAAGCAAGATACTCTCGTAGCCGCTCTGAACATTTCCGCTCAGTTGATGACATTGTTTTAAGAGACAGTGACTAAATTGTTTTTGTTTCAGAACAGTCTAAAATCTTTTCCAGGTATATTTATTTTACGTATAATTATAGAAAATGCTTCCTTAACTAGTTCTTACTAGTTTCTTATGTAACCAGTTAGCTTAATGATCAAACGTTTGATAACGTCTGTGTTACGGACATAAAGATTAGGTATGCTTGCAAGCAAGACTGATAATTTCAATATGGCGTGTTGGTGCAAATATGGTCACTTGTGTTGTGTAATTACAGGCTAGTGATCCATATTTGCACCATGTGTTACAAAAATCTTCATATCGGATTTTTTACAAGATGACTAGACTACCGTAAGATATGTGGCTCAGAATAAACGAAAGAGATGGAATGAAGACCTCATGGCGAAGGCTATAGCTGCTGTGAGAGAAAATAGAATGGGAACACTAAAAGCATCTAAGCTATTCAATGTTCCTGGTACCACTTTACAGACCCTCAGCAAGGATATTTCTCTCACTCCTCGCCAAGCAGCATCGAAAAAACTTGGACGGAAGACTGTCTTAGGAAACACACTGGAAAAGATGCTGGTAGAATATTTATTGTATATGGAGGCCACATTTTTTGGATTCACCATTGCGGATTTGAGGCATATTGCTTACCAGATGGCGATCAAAAATGGCTTGCCCCATCCTTTTAAGACAGATGAAGCAGGCAGAGCATGGGTTGATTTGTTTCTGCAGAGTCTTAAAGCTTTGCTGTCAATCCACAAACCAACGGGAACCTCATATGCTAGAGCTTTGGGGTTCAAAAAAGAAAACGTAAAGCAATTCTTCAACATTTTAGAACAGGCATACACGAAACACCATTATCATGCTAATCATATCTACAATGTAGATGAAACAGGGTTGACTGTTGTGCAGATTAAGATACCAAACGTTATTGGTAGGAAACAAAAAAGGCAGATTGGAGCTCTGACATCCACTGAACGATGTTCAACAATGAGTGTCATAGCCTGCATGAATGAAAAGGGAGATTTCATTTTACCAATGTTTATATTCCCAAGAAAAAATATGTCTGAACTGCTGATGAAAGGTAAACCAGTTGGTTCCATTGGTAGGGCTCATCCATCAGGTTGGGTGCAATCATACCTCTTTGCAGAATGGCTTCACCATTTCGTCAAAAATGCTCACCCATTTCGGAATCACCGGTGGTGCTCATACTTGACGGCCATTACAGTGATGTCAGAAGCTTGCAGGTCATTGAAATAGCTCGAGCTAATCACATCAAAATAATTTCACTTCCTCCTCATTGCACCCACAAACTCCAGCCGTTAGATAGGAGCTCTATGAATCCCTTGAAACACCATTACAGCAGAAAAAATTAGATCTGCTCTTCTGCATTCGAATGGTCGCTTTAGTCAATATGACATCATGGAGCCTTTCGGAAAGGGTTATCTGAAAGTTCAGAGAGCAGACATTGCGCTCAATGGTTTCAGAGTGACTGGAATTATGCCGTTTGACAGGAACATCTTTTCTGATGCAGACGTTGTTGCTGATGAATCTGAAGCACTGCAAAAATGCTATATAACTCAGCATCATCGACAGCCCTCAACTGCAGCACAAAGTGACCTTGAGCAGCAGTCTACACGAGAGAAATTCTCCAGTCAGAAAATCTGGCACCATCCAGAAGTCTAGAGTCTCAGGCAAGTACATCAACACTCATCAGCCCATTTGACATTCAACCTCCTCCAACCATTAAAAGGAAGATCAGCAACAGAGGTGGAAAATCTACTGGTGCATCTCTCATCACTGGATCTCCTTACAAGACGTTGCTCAGCGAGTCTTTGGAGAAATCTACTACAAAGAAAGCAAGAAAGACCTTAGGACATGGAGTCGAGAATAGTCAGGTTAAACGAAAAAGAAAAATGCCAACTGAGAAGAAACGCAAGCCTGCTAAGAGATTAGATCTAGATTCTGATGATGATAGTGATTTTGATATGCTCATTGGAACCGAAAAGACTGCAGATATTGATGCCACGTGCATTTTATGCAAAGAGAAATTCTCAGATGACAAATGGGGTGAACTTTGGGTGCAATGTGTCATATGCTGAATGTGGGCACATAATGTGTCACATTCAATGACATGTGTGCAGGAGCAGATAAAGATGTTTATATATGTTTATATATGTGTCGCCCCATCACTTACTGTTCTTTTTGAATGGAAAGTTGCATCGTCTGTAGACCAAAATAACCATACCGGGTTGGTAAGTCCCTCCGGAAATCATATCGTAGAACCGCCCTTGAAGCAGACGTTATTGAAAATATCCGTGTTGGAATTATAATATATGTCAGTGTCTTTTATCCAATGGGATTGTAGATTCGGAAAAGAGACATAAAGTACGCTACGTCATTCATCCATTTACCGAAATCGTCGGCATAATTGGACTCTAGTCCTTTTACGACGGTCTAGTGCGATATAAAAGCTAGCGTGCATATACAGACATTTCCTTATATTTTACAGGTGTTTGGGGCTGGATGACAGCAGCTGGACCCGGGGAACTAGTTCGGATTGACCGGCATTTGACATCAGAGCTATAGGGGAGACCGGGGCTAGTTGTTACAATGAGTTTTTAATTACTTCCGCTAGGCGTAGCATTATCATATTTACAGATCACGTGACCTGTTTGTCGTTGGACGATCTACTTATGTAATGAAGTCTATATTGGCAGGTGAGTAAATTTTACGAATGTTATCATTATTTTTCGTTGTAAAAGTTATTTTTTTCGTATTTCACGTGTTTTTTTGATATAAAGGAATAAAGATACGTTTCTGTTACTTTGCATGTGCATTTTACTAGTTATTGTCTTAAATTTCAGGCAGTTACCAATCAATTTCTTTTCTTCTTTGACGGACAGGACTAAGTTAAAGATAATGGCGGCGCTCGAGGCTAGTTGTTACAACGTGGATGGGGCACGTTGTTACACTGTAACAACTTACCCCATACATTTGAAATAACATTTTCCTTTTCTCTTTACAGAATGGTGCGAACATATAAGAAAAAAACTAACAGAGGTACGATAGATGAAGACGTATATGAGAAAGCATCAAGGGATGTCATTGAAAGAAAATTCTCTCTCAGAAAATCCGCAGACATCCATGAAGTAAATTTCATGACTCATTTTTTTGTAAATTTATGGGTATGCTTTAATATTTATTTATTTTCGAAAATAAATTTTTAAAATATTTTTATCATGGCTAAAAGTTTTAAATTTGGCTAAAACGTGATGATGGCTAAAAGTTGATGATGGCTAAAAGTTTCAAATTTGTTGCAGTCATTTCTGTTATTAATGTAATATTATTCAACGCACTTTTTAAAGAATAAGTTACATTGAATGATAAATTCAGCTAATAGTACATTTATTTTTACTTATTAGCATTAAAAACCGATTGCAAAGAGAACAATTATAATTTCAAAATGCAAAAACTTTATTTTTAACTTTACAGATATATTTATGAAAAAGTTTAAAGCAAAAAGCTTTAACATATAAAGAGAACAATTATAATTTCAAAATGCAAAAACTTTATTTTTAACTTTACAGATAAGTTTAAAGCAAAAAGCTTTAACATAAACTTACATATAGCGAAATAAAAAATTTAACTTAAAATGTGGTATGATGTATTTATTATTTTGAATGTTGTTAGTATTATTTGTTACTTTACAATTTTTTACAATTTGCACATGATAGCAGATGATATTTGACTACACTTCTCTAGCAAGGCGCCATCTTCATAACTCAAAGTCAATTTTCTTATACGTTTGTGAAACCAAAACCAGTATCGTCGTTTTAGTTTCTAGTTTCTAAACCAGTGTCATCGTTTTAGCCAGGCATACTTGCGAAACGCAATTGTAATGGAGTTATGAGAACTTCGTCAAGAGATGTGGCTACCGAGGAGCAATCAAAAATAGAACTAGCATCCGCCTTAAAGGAATGTGAAAAGTTATTGATGAATGACGATCTCATCCCCAAGACAATAAGTTCGTATGTTTTTACCCCAGCAACAGAGGCAATGTCGAAGGAATTCTACTTCCGAATTTTGGACATGATCAGGAAAATGAAATTAGTTGAGGAAGAATGAGTCTTGGCATGAAGAGGGTGAGATGTCTGATACTACTGCAGAAGAGATCAGTACGTCTGATTCTGATTATTTGGAATCTCCGCAGAAAAAAAGGAAAAAGTTTTATTCCTTTGGAACAAAAAAGAAAAGTCATAGCCTTGGCAAAACTGTATCCAAATTGGTCTGTACGTAGTTTTCAGAGAAATGGAGTTCGTGAATTAAAGAGGAAAAGCCAATTAAAACAGTAAGATATAACTTTAATACATATTCGAAAGTAATTAAAAATTCTAAAGTTAATTACTGTTAGTAAATACAGGTAGTCGCCAACTTACGGCCTCAATTGGGATCGACAAATTGGTCGTAATTCCATTTTCTGTATTTTTTTTATATTATTACTGCTGTTTTATGTTATTTTTGTTTTTACAGTAGGTCTGTTGGTTGATATAGCATGAAAGTGCGAATGACGTTTGTTTTTCGCGGGTTTTCCCCCTGCTTTAGATTACGGTATTAGTCATCTTCATTCCTTTTAAGTCTCGGTAATATTTACAAAAAAAGCAAGCAAACAAAAAATTCATTATTTCTGCTATATAATTATTCTATTCCTCTACTTACCTGTGATTTTTCATATTTTTTTTCGTTTTTGACAGTACAATAAAGTTTTTTACGAGTCAATTTTCACTATTTGTTTATGCTTTTAAAAATTTCCTGTAATGCATAAAACTTAAATTCACTATTTGTTTATGCTTTTAAAAATTTCGTGTAATGCATAAAAGTTAAATTAAAAAATTTTACATTATTTTTACATTTCTACATTTATATTTTTGATTTTATATTTTATTTTCCCAGTTAAAAATGGTTATTTTGGTTGCTAACTTTGCTCCACGCTGTAGTTAATAGGCAGCGTTCAAATGGTCGTAAAGTCGAACAGTCGTAAGTCGGCGACTACCTGTAAAGTATTAAAATTTTAAAGAAAACCTTCCGTTTTGAAGTTAAAAGTTAGTCAAACTATGAGCCATCCAACTTCTCAATTTTGTTTACATAATTTGTAATGTTCTAAAAATCTTTTAAACCGTTAAGCCTCATCCATAGTGAAATGTAATAAAAATACAAATGAATATTTTAATAGTAACACAGCTTCGTTCTTTTTGCAATAATAATCAAATTTAAAGCTGTTTGTCAAAAGTCATAAAGTAGCATTTGATTTCACACTTCCTTTATAAACCTACTGATTGTTTTACTTGTTAGTTGTATACTGTAGTTCACATGGTGCATAGTTATCAGACAAATATACAATTTTAACTTGTAAGTATTTGCCTGTTTGTGTGAATTTTTATTAAATATTATTTGTAAATACATAAAGTAATGTGATATTTTTGCGTAAACCTATACTAATATATAAAATTCTTTGTATGTTAGAAGGGGTTTAACTAAATATCTATCTAAAGGATTTCGATGAAACGTTTTTTAAAATGTTCCTTAACATTACAGGATTGCTATAGGCTATGTTTTGAGTTAGTTAATTTGCTTGAAATTTTTATTCTTTTAACGTGTTCCTAACGATAGCTCGGCGCATTCTATCGAAAAAGCCGTTGATTGCGCCTCCTAACGGCCTAACCGACACTGCTTTTTTCTTCTTCTTCTTCAGAGTTAAAACTCTGTTTTATAAAAATATTTGACAGGATATAACTTAAATAATGTTCCTTACGATTCCAGAGGTGCTATAGAATGGATCTAACTTAACTAAATTCGTTAGGCGGCGCAGTCCTTACGATTCCAGAGGTGCTATAGAATGGATCTAACTTAACTAAATTCGTTAGGCGGCGCAATCAAATTGTAAGGATCTAAAGAAAAGGGGGGCAGAAGAATTGTGAAAATGGAATATTAGTAAAAATTGAAATTGAAATTTCGTCAATACGTACCTGAATCCAAAACACGTCTAAGGTGGTCGACGTCATGTCTGAAAGTGACCGTTGAGTCAATGGCGCGCATGCGTTGAATTGAAGAACGTTGTAAAAATTACAAGGATTAACAAGTATTAACATCATTTACTGGATATTAATGTTCGTCTACGGTAAAGAAAAATAAATAACTGCGAAGCTTGTTAATACATGTTTATTTCATTCGAATGTACAGTCATAACTATGTAAATTAGTCATCGTATAAAAAGTGACCGATAGGAGGAGCGGCGTGTGGTCTTCTCCGATTGTCCGAAGGTGTGCTCCATCAGTATCTTATCATTCCCTGTCCTCGTCTATATTCGTCGTCATCACTAGTTTAATAAAGTCCTGGGGCTCTATTCTGAACGTCGAGTAAAACCGGATCCGATTTGTGACGTCAGGAGTCGATGCGTTTCACCATCGGCCGTCAGAAATCGCATCTAAGCTAAATTGCTATTCTGAGCAGTGAGTTTGTGAGATTCGATCTTTTATAGTAGCATGGGTTCTAGGATTACACACTTCCGTTAGTTCGCAGCCAATAGAATTGCATTTTACTGACATCAAAGTTTTCTAATTTAACTGGAGATGGCCCGTAAAGCAACAAATCAACAAATTGAATTATTATTAGATTTTTTAAGTGAAAACAGGAATCTAATAACAGGAAAACTAAGTAATAGTTTTACAGTAAAAGACAGGCAACATTTATGGGAGAAAGTGACCGAATTACTAAATGCTGACGGATTCGGTCCGAAGAAAAGTGCCGAGAAATGGAGAAAAGTAAGAATTTTATTTTAAATTTATAACGATAAAATAGTGGAATTTAAAAACATAAATATTAAAATTTAATTGCTTAAATAGATATATCCTGTTGGTTATTCTTTGTTTATTTTGTTAATTATAACTTCGATTCGAAAATATTTTACATTCGTTCTTTTCACAAACAAAAACCTATACAGTAAGGCCTATATATTTGATTTTAATGTCTAATTCAATTGTAAATAAGCTTAAAATTTTGATTAAAAAGTAAGTTTAAGTAAAAATAATAGTAATAAGTAATATATTTGATTTTAATGTCTAATTCAATTGTAAATAAGCTTAAAATTTTGATTAAAAAGTAAGTTTAAATAAAAATAATAGTAATAAGTAAATAGTTTAAAAAGAATAAAAAAGTTTAAGTATTACCAATTTAAATAATTATGTATAATTTTATTCTTTTAGACTTGGAATGATTTCAAAAATAATATTAATAAAAAAGTTTAAGTATTACCAATTTAAATAATTATGTACAATTTTATTCTTTTAGACTTTAATATTATTTTTGAAATCATTCCAGACCACCGAGATCTACACTCTTTCCCTACACGACGCTCTTCCGATCTATATAATTTAATTTTATTTTGTTATAAAATGTTCTTGGCAACAGTACATAAGTTGAATTTATATGGAAATTATTATTATATGTATTTATTTATGGTAAAATTAAAAATACAGTGGTTGATCAGTTAATGAACATAATCCATTCCAAGACAATGTTCATTAACTGATCATCGATTTACCATAGGTTTTTATGGGAATTTGATTAATTCGTTCTGGAGACCCAAAAAACATAAATAAAAAATTATATAATTTCGTACTACGTTTATTTATATATAATAACAATAATATATACATACATAGTTTGCATTTTCATCTATATGTTAATTTTCTGATAAAGAATCTGTCCAATATCATGCTTTTCTCTCTCCTTCAGGATTTTTCGGAAGTGATTAATAGCATCGCGCTTTTCTCTCTCCTTCAGGATTTTTCGGAAGTGATTAATAGCATTGTAGTGATTTTCTCTCTCCTTCAGGATTTTTCGGAAGTGATTAATAGCACTGTCGGGATAGTTTCTCTCTTCTTCAGGATTTTTTGGAAGTGATTAATAGCATTGTCGTCTCTCTTCTTCAGGATTTTTCGGAAGTGATTAATAGCATTGTCAGGGTAGAGATCCCCAAGCCTGTTGACCTCAACCTGGTATGGGTGCCATTCTAACAAGATCCCCAAGCCTATTGACCTCAACCTGGTATGGGTGCCATTCTAACTTCTCTTCAGAAATTTTCGAAAGTGATTAATAGCATTGTCTTGGTAGAGATCTCCACCTATTGACCTCAACCTAGTATGGGTGCCATTCTAAGACCAAAAAATTCTAAAGTGATTAATAGCATTGTCATGATTAAGATCCCCAAGCCTATTGGTGATTAATAGCATTGTCATGGTAGAGATCCCCTAAGCCTATTGATCTTGTGATTAATAGCATTGTCGTGGTAGAGATCCCCCAAGCCTATTGACCTCAAACTATAAACATTGTTGCTGTAAAGATCCCCAAGCTTATTGACTTCAACCTGGTGATGTGCCATTCTAAGACCAAAATATTGTAAAATCTCTCTCTTACCTTCTTTAACCCTTTGCGATCCTAAAAAAATTATAATATTGGAAAAAAAAAAAAAAAAAAAAATCGCCAGATCTGGCAGCATGCAAGATCGTGCCATCTATAGGAGCAAGAAATGAGGTGCCCACATGGTGTGCAAGGATGGCGATGTGGAAACATCTAAATGCATAACATGAATTTTGAAAAGCAGTCATATTTGTTTGTATGAATCTATTAAATCAAAAATATATATTGATCTGAAATTTATTAAATAAAAAACATACAAAAATTATAATTTTCCACTACATCATATTTGCATTACTTTAAATGGTAGACAAATGTTTATCTAAGTGTTGTCTATTTTTAGGTATGTATATGAGAGAGAAGTCAACATTTTGCATTATGGAATTGAAAAAATGGCTGTTGAAATTCCTTTGCCACAAACTCAAAGTGACCATATAAGCAATTATACATTTAATGCATGACTAAATAGGCAGTAACAAAATATATAGAATTCCTATTAAGTTAACAAGGACTTTTCAAAAATGACCACCATATATGTGGGGCATATAACGAAATTGATTTTATATACACAGTAATCCCTCAAACTGCATGGGTTATGTTTCTGCAAAACACCATGGTTAATGAAGTTAACTTTCTTTGAGAAATGTAGGGTCAAGTGAATCAGTAAAAAAAGTCAAATATTTGCAACTTTTTATTACATATAATACAGTTTAAATACAAAAAAAAGCACTTAAATAAAGAATAATCCATAGTAAATGATTTACATACATTAAAATTAAAATAATTTGTTTGAAACAGATATCTAGGCATCAGGGGTGATGGACAGGTGAAGACTGCCATCAGATGATAACTTTAAATAGCTCAGAAGAAAAGTCTGCCTCATTTTCTTCTGAAATTCTTTTTGTAATTGTTTATATGAAGCTAACAAATCTTCCAAATCTCATTTTAATTTTAAACTCCACTTCATGTTGAGAATGATTTCAAGGAAAAATTCTAAAGGATTGATTGCTATTAGCAGTCCTTTGTTCAGGTTAGAAGTCATTTTACTCTTTTCGTCTTTGTCCTCTTAATTGTCATCCACTTTCTCACTAGATCTCATTAGATCTCCAATTCTTGTTCAGTCAACTCCTCATTGTGTCTACTCTATGTCATCATTCTTTATCTTCCAAACCTTCACCATCTGGATATATTGCAACATCTGTTATATCCTTGACCTCAGAATTTACATTGGACAAATTCATTCATTCACTTCTTCCACAGCTTAGATTATATCAAGCAGGTCTTTAATAATGGTGATGCAAATGGCAATTTCATGAATGAAATAATTATTCAGCCAGTCCATTGTCAATGCAGCTGTTATCCACGATTTCTTGTTTGCACGGCATAACACTGGAAGATTACATTTATTTTTACATTTCAAGGAATGTAGGTTCAACAAGCAATACTAACATTGGTTAGCAACACTAACATTGGTTTCATTATACAGTCACCTGGTATATTAGCATACAAAAACAGAATGACACAATCTTTCGCAGCTTTAAATCCTGTGGCAGAGCATTCAGTTTTGGAAATATAAATCCTGATAAAAAGATATGCTTCCAATAGAGACCTGTTTTGTTTGCATTGAATATATATTCAGCAAAGTACCCTTTATCTTCAATTTTTTTTTTAATTGTTTTGGATAAGTCTCTGAGCATTATGGTCAATTGAAACGCTGTTTCTCTATCTTTATGTTATGAAAGTTATGATGATGAAGGAAGCATGTAAACCATAGCTTATTAGCTTTAAATTTAGACTGGCCAGAACTCTATCTCAGTTGTTCATATATTCTCAGCACTTTTTCATATATCACTGAACTACTCAAATGGAACTCTTCTTTATGTTTGGTCCTCAATCCAAATATTAAGTATCTTTTCCATCCTTTCCTTAATGGGATTATGGGGCATATAGATAACTTTATTGCTAGTAGCAGTTCCACTAGCGGAATTGCTAAGTATCAACACTAGCAGTTACACTATAGCAACACTAACTTTAATTACTTCTTGAATTTTTTTAATAGTCCTTATAGTTGACTCATTAACATTCATTAACTTAGCCACTGAAGTAGCTCTCTTGCTATGCCCTAACCTTGTTACCACATCAAGCTTCTTTCTCCAACAATAGCAAGTTTCTAGCACTTTTGGCTGGTTTATCACTGCCAACTATGTTATCCAAACATTTGAAACATTTGATGACAAAAAAGAATAATTTATAAAAATGAAACTATTTTTAAATTATATTTAAAAAAAGAACACACAAAACAAACAACTGTGAAATAATAATAATACAGTAAGACTCCGTTTAACGCAGGGATACGTTCCAAAAATACCAAGTGCTAAACGAAACAGTGTTAAACAAGGTCATCTTAATACGTAAATAATGGGAATAAGTGAAACGGGACAGTGAATAAAAGAATATACATACCTTTTTTTATTTTGTAACAGGGATCATTAATATTTGATTTGTATTCATAGATCATTCATGAAAATCAAAAATATTCAAGTAAATAATTTGTTTTTAATGAGGAAGATTATTCTTCATTTGAAACTTTTTGTTCTTTCGTTAAGAATCATCTAACGAAAAATCATTTGCCTTTTCCTCTTTTGTTAGCAAGCAACTATCGGGAGCAAGACATCACATCCACGACAATTCATCTTGCCTTTGAACTTCTATCAAAATTTGGATCATTTTGTATAAACTGATTCTTCTATCAAAATTTGGATCATTTTGTATAAACTGATCCATAATTTCCGTATAGTGGCTAAACTTTAACTGTAAAATAATCTTGATGAACGATCATAAATATTAACTGTGACCGCAGCAGACTTTTGTATGTACTGCACTAAACTGATATCAAACAGATTTCAGAGACAACATAGAAATATCAAAGCAACAAATTAGTGCAATTTTGGATTTATGTGAGTATAACGATTTGAAAAATCACGCCAAAGTGAATCAATAAAAAATATAGAATTTGAAAAAGATTGAGTTATATTGAAACAGTGTTAAACGGAGCAGCATTAGGTAGGGTCTTACTGCACATACTTGGGGCACAGAAATGCAGGACTGATTAATTCAACTCCTATCAATCCTATTACTGTAATCTCCTATCTACTCTATGAGTAAAAATTGCAAATCTATTCTTCTTCTAGGAATCATAATCTAAGTAATTTAAAAAGAAAATACAATCTCAAAAAATCTAAAACCAAAATTGATTCTTTCTTTTCCACACCTCCTTTCTTTCTGTTCTAAAATTCTCATCATTCTCTAAAATACAAAATGGGACATCTATAAATTGTTAATTTGCCATGAAAAAGTAGTGATAATGATAAATAGGAAATAAATATTTACAAAAACATTTAGCAGCTGCTATCAAAAACCACTTATACATAAATCCCAGATCCACAATTGAATTTATTACATTTTGATTTATTATACAGATATTCCTCATTTAACGATCAAGTTTCATTCTCACAACTTACAAGGGGAGGCCACAACTTCCGTCCAACTGATTTTGATCAGCTTTAACATACAGGTTGGGGGCCATCGAAAAGTAACTAATGTAAAAAAAAAAGGGTTTAGGTCACTATGCCTTTGTTTTTAAGAAAATTGAAGTCAAATGTCATGACACCAGATCGCACTGCCTAGAAAATAGCAGCTATTTCAACTAAAGCAGTAGTGTAGCGGTTAAGGTGGTTTCCTGCGGGACTGAATGTTGTGAGTTCGAGTCTCGCATACATAAATTTTTTTCAAGTGAATAAATTAAAATATTACTAACAATAAAACTTCAGGAAAAAAATCACATCTTTTTTTGTCATACTTATGTTTGACAAAATCACTTCAATTATTGTTTGATCTCTTTCTCGTTTTATCTCAGTCACTCTCATCTCTAATTATCATAATTCACAGTGCATCAGATGAAAACTGTCATAAAAACATTGAAAGCATATCAATGTCCTGCACCAAGTGCATTAGATAAAAGCTATTTGGGCACATATGCATCTCTCTTGCCCAATAGTGTTTGGAAAGCAAACTTGCTTGACATTCATGAATATATGTCTCTGTGTAATCAATTTTGATGCATACCATGCTAGGGGCTGGATTCACAAAGAATGTTGTTATTTACGACGTCGTACACTGACAATGTCATTATATATAACATGTTAACAATTTATCTTAAATGTTATTCACAAAACCTGTCATAAGCTATTTGACAATTAGCAACAAAATTATTGTTGCCTTGTTTCAAGAGTATGGAAATGACGTCAACGTTTCCATGAATATAACCAATAAGAAAGTGACTTCTGGATAAAAATAAAGGACAAGAAGGATAAAAAATAGCATTTCACTCCTGCAGAATAAATGCTTTTATTTTTATAAATAATTTAAATAGTTTTAATACTTTTTGATATAAATTTGAAAGAAACGAGCTGATGTATATTCTAAAAGTTAAATTAATTTATCTTTCTAATATAATAATTTAATTAAGCATATATTTTTATAATAATGATTTATCTTGTTTAATAGTCTGTAAACTGGCACAAATCATTTAGAAAATTGATCATCATTTCCTATAACAGACTGAAAGTTACCATTACTAAAAAATCTCAGTGCACCTAATACTTGTGTTTCCACATTTATAGCATACGAACGCTTTGCTTTTCTCTATATCTATATAAGGTGAAAGTTCTATCAATTTAAAAATCACATCTTTAAGTAGTCTATAGAAACGAATAAGTTTGGTAACTAAAATATCATTAACTTGAGTTAAGGTAATCGATATATTCGAATAATAAATCTGTCCTCTTCATTGACTAAAAGAGAAAAATGCTCTTTCCCCATCTTAAAATCAATGATAACGACATGGTCATGGCGTCATTATCTAACGACGCCGATTAATATTGCTACTAATTGCAACAAGTTTTGTGAATACGGACAACCGTTGTTTCAAGCCATAACGATGATATTTCACTGTTAGTTCAATAACGACGCTTTTGTGAATCTGGTCCTAGGATAGCATTGCCTGGAATATTGGTGCCGACAACTGATTATGTATTAGTCTATGAATTGTTATGGCATCCATTTGGTTATGAAGTTCTCGCTGTGTTTCAAGGAGTATATTGCAAATTTTGAAATAAAGTTCTTTACTTGGCAGAAGAAGTAAACATCACAGGGTTGGCACAGAGATGTGCATTTCAGCAGTATAACTTTTACTGTGCAAGTCGGTTGGTTCTGATCGTTTGTGAACATAGAGTCATACATAACCATGTCAGTTGTCCACCCCACAAATCCAATACTAGACAGAATTTATTATTTTCCACATAGGGTTTCAAAACATGCTGAAGATACAACTTGTAAATATCGGGTTTAATTTCCCAGATTTGTAATCTTATGTCTTACAATTAGGTATTTTTATCATTCTCTTCATTTGTCATCTAGCTATTGTAGAATATGTATTGTTCACATTAAAAAGTTGTAAAAAAAGAAAGTTATAAAAGTAGCTTCAGGCAGGTCACAAAAGAAACTTTTGGAAAAACCTAATATTATATTATATATTACATATCACCTGATGCATTGTGAATTACAATTAGAGAGTGAGTGAGATAAAGCGAGAAAGAGATCGAACAATAACTTACGGGTGATTTTGTCAAAAAATTTACGACAAAAAAGATGTGATTTTACCTGAAGTTTTATTGTTAATAAAATTTTAATTTATTCACTTGAAAAAAAAGGTACATAACGGAGACTTGAACTCACAATGTTCAGTTCTGCAGGAAACTGCCTTAACCGCTACACCGCCACTTTCGTTAAAAAAGCTACAATTTTTTAGGTATATAAGCAATGAGATCCAGCATCATGACATTTGACTTTGATTTTTTAAAAATGAAGGCATAGTGACCTAAACCCTTTTACACGAGTTACTTTTCGATAGTCCCCCAACCTGTATGTTAAAGCTGATCGAAATCAGTTGGACGGAAGTTGTGATCTCCCCTTGTTAGTCATAGAATGAATTTGTCCATAAGCAAATAATTTGTTCGTATATATTTAGAAAATATATATATATATATACAATTTAACAAATATTATTATATAAATACATATGTATATAATATTTTAGAAAATATATATATATATATATACAATTTAACAAATATTATTATATAAATACATATGTATATAATATATACTGTATTTGTATATATATACTATACAGTAAAACATAAGTATTATGCAGTTCTGCACACATTGTTAGTGACAATAATATTTCAGTCTCATGGCTGTAAAGACATTTATATTTTAATTATGCACAAAGCATTTTTCATCATCAGATTTCTGGAATTTCGAGTGCAGGGAATTACATGCAATAGAAGTCATAAGCAATGCAAATGGGCGAAAACCAAAATTTTCTGTTAAAAAAAGTTGCAAGTTCAAGTGTAAGTTCAAGAAGTCATTAAAAGGGTAGGTCATTAAGTGAGGAGTATCTGTATTTGGATTTATTACATTTACAAATTAGCATTTACATAAGTATGTATAGGTGAATTCTATAAACTTTAAATTAGTTAAAAATTCTAGTTGAATTGTTAATTAATAGATGGCACCACTCATTGATTTAATAAAATAATAATTATTCTAATTACAAGATAGCACTAAAATTAGTTTAAATTCTTTCTAATCATTAAAAGTTACTGTTAAAATTTCATGGGCTATAATTTGGCTAGTAAATTTAGATTATTGTGAATTCTATAGTTGACGAATCCATGGGTGACAAGGATTATTGTATTACATACAGGGTGAACCAAAAAGTAGGTGGACAGTAAATGATAATATTTATTTTATAGTGCTTGTGTTATGTTATATTAAATTTTATAACTAAATTTATTTAAATTTAATCTTTTTTATTTTCAGATAGTTCAGAGAACCCATAATGGCAAATAATTTAAATACTGATGCAAGAAAATAGGTGTTAAGAGAGTATTGGAATTCTATAATCTATGGCAGGCGTGTCAAACTCATTTTATTCAAGGGCCATTTAATAAGACTGTAAGATGCCGCAGGCCACATCACATTTAATTTTTTTTTTAAATTACATTTTGAAGTAAGAATTTTAAAATATAGATAGGATAATTAAAAGGATTGTATAATCAAATATATTACAAAAATATATAATTACTACATAATTGCTTTTAATTATACATATTTTTTAAATTCAATTCCTCGCTATGAATTTTTAATTTTCCATTAAATGTTAAAAGTCACATTTTCTGTACAAAAATAAAAGCTTCCATTAAAATTTTATAAATTCAAATATCCATAACTATTTACATTTTTTAAATAAGTTAATAACACAACAAATCTTTAACAAGCCTGTTGGCACATTCTTTATACATGTCCTTCAAAGAGGAATTATTTGGAACTTTATCATTGTATTTGTCTATCCAAAAAAGTTCTCATTTATGGGTTTTTTGTTTTTTGTAAGAAATTTCGCACAAAACGATGTTGTCCTTGCAGGAAAGCACTTAGTTTGTGTCACCGATCTGAAAGATCGGTGACACAAACTAAGTGAAATTTTATATCTGAAAGATTACTGTCATCTATACATATACGTCTGATAAGGCTAATTGAAAAAAACTAATGCAATTATATTTCATTAAAATCAAATTAGTGTATCATAGTATATGACATAGCTACGAAGCGACAATTACTTCTATTATCTCATAACATATCATTCTCATTTTAGTTAAGAGCGTTGAGGGTCACAAAAAATCACGTCGAGGGCCGCATGCAGCCTGCGGGCTGCCAGTTTGACATCCCTGATCTATGGAATAACTTAACAGCTCTTTTAAGTAAAAACAAAATTTTTTATATATATATTATTTCCAAAGAACTTTTGGCCTAATTAAGCCATCATCAGCTCTTGTTTGTATAAAGAACAGCTGATGATGCCTTGTTAGGCCAAAAGTTCTTTGGAAATAAAATATATATAAAAAATTTTGTTTTCACTTAAAAGAGATGTTAAGTTACTACCATAGATTATAGTAAAAAAGAGAGTGAAAGTAAAAAAGTAATATTATAAACATTTTATAGTATTCGAAGTCTCAAAATGCTGAAACCATTAGAAGAAAATGAATTGAAACTTTTGATACTCAAGCCCCAAAGAGACAAACCATTTACCACATTTGTGACAAATTTGATACTACTGGCTCAATTCTTAATGCCTCAAAATAAATCTTATCATTTACTGTCCACTTACTTTTGGTTCACTCTGTATACAATCATAGTCAACATTATTTGATACATAAAATATTTGATTATCAGAAAGATACAATTTTTGAAGTTTTATAATTTAGGAATCTGTAGAATTTAAGAAATGATTTTTGCACAAAAATACAAAATATAAGACTTTTATCTATATAATTTATGAAATTATTACAATAAACAACAGGCAAAGCAGTAAATACAACAGAAAAATTACTGAACAGTTGTGTGTTAATTATAATGGAAAGAATTATTTACAAGCATAACATTACCTTTGAATTAGGAATTTTCACATCACACCATCTTCCATCAATTAGATGACGTTTTGCTAAAACTCTTACTTGAGCTTCATAATTTGCAAATCTAATAAACCCAAATCCTTTTGACTGTCCAGTATTTGGATCTTTTTTAACCTAAAATTTAAAGATATGTGTAAAAATATATAATATATTACAATCATTTAAAATTCACCTATCACATATTAATTCAGAAAATAAGTACTATTTTGGTAAAAACTTTAAGATTTATTAAACTTATATTTGATTAAAATATTTTTTAATAATTAAACAAATATTAATTTATATTTACGTTAAATAAATAAAAGTTCCTACTACCAAAATAGTGGATGTTTTCTGAATTATACATTATATAAAAATTCACTTTAAATGGGCATGATTATTTTATTTAAACTGATCTTGCATCACTTTTAATCATTTTAATATTTAAATAATTCATTAATGAATACAACTGTCTGATATCTTTATAATTTAAGTTTGCCAAACTATTAAATATGCTGGATTCTCAACACATTTATGTATTATACATTTTTTCATTATTTGATCAATAAACTTTTACTATTTAAATTATAGGAAATTTAAAAAATTATAAAAATATTTCTAATCTGTGTGCTGAGATATTGATAATATAAATCTAATTTATACCAAAAATAATATAATGAATTTTACATAAAAATATCTTGACTAAAGTAATTTTCCTTATAATTAATCATATTAGCATATTCTAAACTTTCAATATTTCATATAATTCACATGTCATTTCAAGGCCACAGAAAAACCAAATATTATGCTAGAAATATCACCTATGCATTTTTTTATAATGATGCTCTATATACATACATTTGAACAATTTAATATTATGAGTGTTTAATACCAATAATTAAATACATTAAAATCTATTTTGTTAAACAATATATTGTTCATATTCTCATTTAATTTCTTGGTTTTAGGTAAAAAAAGAAAACGAGATGATGAATGCCAGTCAATGTTGGCAGCAAAACAGTTAATGAAGATAGAAGAAAGAAAAGCTGAAGCTTTAGAACAAATTGCTAAAGCTAAAAAAGAAAAAAATGAAATTATGAAAGATGTAGCAAAGACTTTTTGTGAAATTAGCAGAACATTAAAATGTCTTATAGAAAAAATGTAATAAAACAACAGATATTTGTACAAATAAAATATTTTATTTAATAAATTTTTTCATGCATTAATTGTCCTTAAATACACTGACGGAAAAAAAAAATCCCAACACCAAGAAAAAATTATTGTAGAGTAATGAAATTTGGACAATGCATTTGTGTAGTTAACATGTTTAATTGATTAAATTTTCAA
>AYEL01066922.1:0-14301 GCA_000484575.1 Olivierus martensii | reverse complement strand
TTAATATTAGATTACTGAAAAATTCTAATTATAAACAAAATTAATGAATGAAAGCTTAATAGGCTATATATCTTTTGGTATACCTCTATTTGCTTTAAATATATTTTATATGAATAAAATTTATTACGTCTTTTCTCTAACAGTAATACATATTAAGTTAATTATAATAATAAAATTATATTAAAATGTAAACAAACCTTTCTTTCTATTTGCAAGGCATTTCCTCGAGTAGTTTTGGGTTCTAATTCAGCTCTTAACTCTTCGCATAGAAATAAGACTAATTCTTTATCTAATCGAAATAATTTTACAAAGTCTCTATCATTCAAATCGAAGGCATTTTGTTCCCTTCTAAAAATGGGTGATCGACGACGGCTACTTCTGTTTTCTCCATCTTCAATGTCATCTAGCAGATGAAATAAAACGAGTCGACCTGCCATATTTCGAACCTATTTGCCTTGATTCACTAGTCGATCAAGTGGCGAGATAATATCGAAAGTGAAGTCGAACCCCGAGATTTCGAAACAGAGGAAGTCGTCGATCAGAATAGCAACAAACGGAAACTGTTTCGAAATGACGTCACTTTTATCCCATCATGCAATGTAAGTCGAATGTCGTAAGCTGATTTCACCGTTCAGAATAGGCCCCCTGGGCTGCATTAACTTCATTCGTATTGTGGACTAACCGTTGGATTATCCATCTTATTTGTGTAATAGACGAGTTGAAAAGTATTTACCTTACAAGAGTTTATTTGAATTATTCATCGGGAAGACCGTCATCAACGACCAATTTTAAGGAATCTAACATAGTGTTAGTAAGACTAATTATTTGTAAGATATTTTTTTGTGCTACTAATAAAGTTATCTTATAATGGAGCATTTCTTTTTCAACATTTCATCATTGACCCATTGGCTGGAGAATAACGATATTATCGTTCGAATTAGCGCCGAACCGAGGGCGGACCGGGCGCGGTGCCCGAATCCTTACAATGGCGCCCGAACAGGGACGGCGCCCCCACCAACACCACCGCCCTCCAGCCATGGATTTTGACCATTTTGCTCCCACTGCACTAATGAACGTTCTTCGCATCACTCGAGAAGAAGACGATCCAGGCAACCCATTCCGTTCCATCATTATACACCAGTCGATACTCCGGACTCACCTATGTTTCCACTACGAAGTTTTATGCCACCACCTAATAGTAATCTTGGGCAATTTTCACAGTTTGAATCTTCGTTTAATTCACCATTGTTACCTCCAAGAAGTTTTGACGAATTGTCACATGTAACATTTTCACCGCCATCTTTGAAGACACCGAAAAGTGAATAAATTCTGATCTATCTTGAACAGTTTGGCTTTCCGTATAGACAAGAAGGAAAAGAACTAGTCCCGGCCGACGTAGCAAGGGCCCGATGGCCATTTCGTCGTGGACGATATAGCCACTGTAAGGCGAATGGTCAGGTCGCTTGTGGCCCCTGTTCTTCCCCAACACCGGCCTTTTGGGGGGGAATATTGTAAGGATCTAAAGAAAAGGGGGCAGAAGAATTGGTGAAAATGGAATATAAGTAAAAATTGAAATTTCGTCAATACGTACCTGAATCCAAAACATGTCTAAGGTGGTCGACGTCATGCCAGAAAGTGACCGTTGAGTCAATAGCGCGCATGCGCCGAATTGAAGAACGCTGTAAAAGTTATAAGGATTAACAAGTATTAACATCATTTACTGGATATTAATGTTCGTCTACGGTAAAGAAAAATAAATAACTGCGAAGCTTGTTAATACATGTTTATCTCATTCGAATGTATAGTCATAACTATGTAAATTAGTCATCGTATAAAAAGTGACCGATAGGAGGAGCGGGGTGTGGTCTGAAGTTGTCCGAAGGTCATGATCTCAATGATCTTAATGTGGAACTTCAAGGCAAAGGACAGTTTATTCACAATTTGTATCATAAAATTCAGGGCTTTGAGTGCAAATTAAAATTCTGGAAACAGCATCTTTTGCAGAATAATGTGTGTCACTTTCCACATTTAGATAAAGAAAACGTTACTACTACTGGAAAATACGCACAATATATAGACATTTTAATCAAGGAATTTCAATTACGATTCCAAATGTTCAAAGCTGAGAAGACAGTGGTTTCCATGAAAATGTTTTTCTCGCCATTTAATATCGATGTGGATACAGTTCCCGAAGACTTTCAAATGGAAGTGATTGACATGCAGAATAATACCGATTTAAAAAATGTATTTTTCTCAGTAAACATCGAAAATTTTTATAAATCTTATGTGAGCCCTGAGAAATTTCCGCTTTTGACGAAAAATGCAAAGCAAATGATGTCTCTGTTCGGAAGTACGTATGTTTGCGAACAATTATTTTCAACCATGAAATTAATCAAAAATGACCACCGATCAAGACTGAGTGATGCACGATTAGAAAGCTGCGTACCTGTAGCTACCTTATCAATTCCGGCTGATATTGATCAGCTCGTATCGAATAAACAGTGCCAAATTTCTCATTAAAAATTTCAAGAAAATTCGTTTTTCTGTTCTTTTCTTGTTTGTTTTTATTTTGCATTAAAATTTGTATATGAAATCTTTACAAAACTTTATAATAAACATTAGAATAAAAAAAATATAAAATTAAAAAAAAGTAAATTATTAGTAAGTGTTACTTTATGTGCGGCCCGCAAAAAAATGTTAAAATTTAAATTGGCCCGTTGATTGAAAAGGTTGCTCACCCGATTTAAGCTATTGTGACATTGTATAGCACGAAATTAATACAGGAAGTAGTTCCCCAATTTATTTGCCATCTTATAGAATTCCATATGCTCAAAGGGAGAAAATGAACGAAATTGTTGAAGAGATGTTAGAACATGACATCATTGAACACTCCCAATCGCCATGGGGAGTGTCAGCTCTCCTTGTTAAGAAAAAGGACAGGACATTTAGATTCATTGTTGACTAACGGAAGTTAAACTGCGCATGCGTACAGGATCCATTTCCGATTCCTCTGATACCTTAAAATCTGAGTTTAATAGGCAAATCGAAAATACTTTTCGATTTTACACACACTTTTGGGATTTTGGCAACTTCCGCTGGCTGCCGGAAGTCGCCCAAAAAGGGACTTTTCGACGCCAGAGGGGCATTATCAATTTCGTCGTATACCTATGGGCCTTAAGAACACCCCCACGAGTTGGCAACGCACGGCTACCCATATTCTACACGGGTTAAAGAACAAAATTTGCCTAAACTAACTACACGACATAATATTCAGCAAAGATTTCGAAAGTCACCTGGAAAGGTTAGAGTTGGTTTTAAAGAGATTAGGCAAAGCTGGGATTAAGCTAAAACCAAAAAAATGTCACTTTTTACAGTGACAAATCAAATTCCTAGGACATGAAATCTCGGATGAAGACATCAGACCAGATTCCTCTAAGATTGAAACTGTGGTCAATTTTCCTAGGCCGAAAAAGATTCCGAGGTACGCTCATTTTTAGGGTTAACAGGCTATTATCGACGGCATATAAACTCGTATGCTAAGATAGGCAAGCCACTCACAAGGCTTTTAAAAAGTGATACCAAATTTGATTGGGATGATAACTAAACAAGCATTTGAAAAGCTTAAAGATATTTTAACAACAGCACCCCTATTGGGTTCACCTAACTTCACACAACCATTTATACTCTCTACTGATGCCTCAGGCTATGCTATCAGGGCCATTTTGTCACAAACTGATGAAAGAGGCGAATTCCAATAGCATATGGTAGTCGTCAATTAAGGGCTCCAAAGATTAATTATAGTACTACTGAAAGAGAATGTATCGCGATTGTTTGGGTTTGTGTGTTTGTTGCTGGAGTTTAATGGTGCAAGGGCCACATAGGCCAAACTGTGCCAGACACAGGGTAAAACAAGTAAAAAACAATAAGTAAATAAATGCTCTTAACGAAATTATATGCAACAAACAAAACAAAAAATAACAAATGGTGTAAATGGCCAAAGATAATATTTTAGAAGAAAATCAAAAGACAAATAATAAATATATAAGGTGCTGTAAGCTATCATACAACAAATAAAAACAACAATAAAGTATAATGTAAAACACAAATATCTGATAAAAAGGCAAAAACGCCGATAGAATTAAAATCTTTGCCAATAAGAGCTGTAAGATTAGAGGAAGAATGATTAAAGTGCCGTAAACGTACGGCACTAAAATGTGCTTGATGGTAAGAGGACAGTGACAACGGTCACAAGTAGGTTGGGCTTCGCCCATTAAAAGATGCCTATGCGTGAGCCGGTTATGCCCGATGCGGAGTCTGGCAAGAACGACTTCCTGTTTCCCGTTCCTGCGATAGCAAGAATCCCGTTGTTCGATCAAAGGCTTGATCTCGTGTAGTTTGTTGTTAATCTGTCCATCCCACATACGCTGCCACATTTTCATTAACTTTTCTTTTATACCTGGCTTCAAATCAGAAAAAGGAACTTGACAATTGTGTGAACTGCTGAAGGGTGGCTGACTTAGCAGCGATGTCGGCTAGTTCATTCCCTTGAATGCTAACATGTCCCGGGATCAAACAAAATTTGATTGTGTATCCCCTTCTGGAGAAACAGAACAGAAGTTTCTTGACATGTAAAAGAATAGGATGTGGGGAATGTTTCAACTAGATCAAAGCCTGAAGTGCGCTCAGTGAGTCGGTGTATATGAGGCTTTTATGGTGGCCTTTCGTTCTAATATGCTTTAGAGCAAGGTTGGTTTGATTTGGTTTTGGTTTAATGATGCAAGGGCCTCCTGGGCCAAGCACAGGATAAAATAACAAAATTGTATTTTAAAAAGTACATTTAAACGCAAGTAAAATAATAAATAGAGAAAAAACCAACATAATAGTAAAATGGTGTAAACGGCCAATGAAAACATTTTAAATATAAAATCTCAAAAAACAGATAAAAGTGCATACATAAAATGGTACTTTAGAGCAAGGTGAATTGCGTGCATTTCTGCGGTGAAAACAGATGCCACTGAGGGAATCTGCTCAGAAAACGCTCCATCCTCACAGCGATTGTTTGGGATATTAAATATTTCCGACATTATTTATATGAGAGACCATTCGAAATCCATATGGATAGTAGACCTTTACAATGGTTGTTAAATGTGAGAGATCTGAGAGCTTATGTTTGGTGTGCTGGAATCTACAATTACAGGAATATAATTTTAAAATTACACACAAACCGGGAAGACTCATACTAACGCCAATGCACTTAGTACAATCCCGATAGGTTTAATTGAGAAATATAATCCCATTTTTTGTATAGAACAAATTGGAGAACAACAGAAATCGGACAAAAAATGTCAAAAAATTATTCAGAAACTATCACAATCAAACACATCCGGACAAAATAATGAATACGAAAATTATTTTTAGATGGGAGTGGTATACTTTATAAAGAGGGATATAATCAATCTTGCAGAAAAGTTTGGCATCAACTAGTAGTGCCTAAATCTTTTGTGGGATATATACTGAATATTTTCAACGATGCGCCTACCTCGGAACATGTTAATGCAAAGAAAATGTGGAAAAAGATAGAGAGAATTTTTCTGGCCAGATATGAGGCAAGATATTAAGAAATATTGTGAAAGTTGTAATCAATGCGTGATTCACCGACATCAGAATAATCGACGCCAGGCACCACTACAATCATTTCCTAAATTAACTCAGGTGTTCGAGCGTACAGCTCTTGACATTGTTGGTCCATTAACTACTACTAGATCAGGAAATGAATACATTCTCGTTTTCATAGATCATTTCAGTCGATACGCAGAATGTATCGCGTTACCAGAAATCTCGGATAAAACGGTCGCAAAAGCGTTTGTTTTACACAATATTAAGACACTCGACTCCAAAACAACTTTTGACCGATAGAGGGAACAATTTCACCTCAAGGGTTATGAATGAAGCTGCAGACAGTTTGGGGATATGTCGGCTACTAACATCAGCGTATCATCCTGCAGGTAATGGCGTGGTCGAACGCCTTATTAAAACACTTATTGATATGCTGGCACATTATGTCAAAAAGGATCAAACGCAATGGGACGAGTTGTTGTCATACATCCTATTTGCTTACAATACTTCCATGCACGAGTCAAGAACGAAAGCCCCTTTTATCTTTTATTTGTGGCGATCCAGTCTATCCATTTGATCTAATTAGTACACCAAATAGTGCCATTTACACTATAGAAGAAAATTTTGTTACGGAATTAAGACTTCAATGAAAGGAAGCACATAGATTGGCACAGCAACACTCTCAAGCTGCAGCTGAAAATCGAAAAAATTATCATAGCAGTAAAACCAAACCGTATAAATTCGCAATTGGGGAGAGAGTCTTTGTTAATGAGGTTTATGCTCTTCCGGCTTAAAGCGAAAATTTTATCCTTATTTAGCAGTCCCTATCATATTTTAGAAGAATCTAATCCAGTTAACTTCATTATAGAAAATATTAAAACTGGGTAACGTATTTTGGTACATGCGAATCCTTTTAAACCTGCGATTGCCCGTTTGGAATTCAAAACTCCATAAGACAGGACAAACTCCCGCATTACAAAATCTACCCCCGAACCAGAAAGATCCCCCGAGCCGGAAATCGATCCTTTGGATGAGTTAATATTCACTTCGTTAGCACCTGAGCCTGATCCGTCGAGTGACCAAACAAAACCATCACTCCATTAGAAGCTCAGCCTGGTCCTTCAAGCAAACCAGACAAAACAATCACCCCTTTAGATAATCAGCCTCAGACGTCACATTCCTATGCCATCCGGAGTAAAGGAGTTGTTCCGGAAGAAGACTGGGTTCGCCCCACCTTTCCTCGCACGCGTATTCCAAAACGAATAAATTTATAATTAGAAAAAGAACAAACAAAAACAAAGTTAATTTAATCAAACCACCAATGGGATTAAAATTTTGAAATTTAATTTTATTACTTTGAGAAAAAAATGCGATTTGATACAATTTATTTACAGGTAGTGGAGCAATATAGCCATGGGTGGTGAAAGAATAACAATCATTATACTATCCATAATAATTACTGGATGCGCGGCCTTCTACCACAATCACTGCCATTGCCAGCTTTCTGTCTCCGGGAGCCGACATACTGAGAATTCCTCCTAGCTGGGTTCAGGGATCTTAATGTGCATGCGCGAACCTTAATCCTTATGATATGAAGGACCCTAATGCGCATGCACGGCCTTCTACCACAATCACCGCTACCGGCAGCTCTCTATCACCTGGATCCGATATTCTAAGGATTCCTTGTAACCATCATGCTAACAGTTTTTCTCCATTCACTGGTCCCATTACATAAATAGATCATATAGGTTATGATCTTTAATTGGAAAATTCCGATAATCGATAACTGTAAGGCGGGAGCTTTAAAAATGACGCGCATGCGCCATTTGGAAAATTCCAATAATCGATAATTTTGGAAAATTTAATTGGAAAATTCCGATAATCGATAATCGCCATTTTTAAAGCTCCCGCCTTACAGTTCCAGCACCAGTATCATTATTTCAGCCGAAAGTAATTCAGAAACGCATCGATTATCGGAATTTTCCAATTAAAGACCATAACCTATATGATTACTAGCTCCCTGTTTAATTTTTACTAGCTCCCTGTTTGATTTATATGCTAGTTGCCAAGATTCTGGTATTTTTTAAATTGGTCACGTGACATCTTTTCTTGCTGCTTTGGCTGCTATTTTTTTTTTTGGCTGTTTATTCGCTATTTTTTTGCATCTTCATCTGTCATTATCCCCTCCTCCGTCATTTTTAAATATTTACTTTTGCATTTTTATTTTTCATGGAAATTTTTTAATGTCTTATTGCTTTATTATATACATCGTTTTTTCCCAATAAATGACGAAGAACAAAATGCCGACTTTGGTTCAGAGTTGGTCTGGTCCCTAGTCCAGATTCGTGCAAGAATATTCAAAAATTTCCTTATTGTGAAGGTATGGACATTCTCGTTATCTATTTTCCCCATTTTTCTCTATTCCTTTATGCGTGCCAAGCTCTTCATTTATGTGTCATAAACCCGTCATTTATTTTTATCTTTAGGCTTAACTTACATTGAGAGAGAGACTTGTGCGAAATTCGGGTTTGCGACCCTAAATTTTTCGACTGCAAAAACTTTTGTTGTATGGCTATCAAACTTCAAGGTTTTGCAAATCTATTAGGAAATATCTGTGTTCTATTTATCACTGCCTGATTGCCATGAACACCACTTAATCTTTCTTGACGTCATTAGACATTCTATCCACTGGCAAACGATCGTAGAGTTTAGAAACAGAAAATTCAGTTGTTTTTCTTGCTCAAAAATGTGATGTCAATATATGGTGGATCTAAAGTCGTTCAGATACATAACTATGGATATAATTGCAATGATTATAAAGCCCACAATAAGTGTACAAAACGAAAGAGATAATCTATAGATAGGTGAAAGCTCATAAAAGAACCAGAAGTGAAATTCGGTACACCGTTTCATACGAATATTTAACACAATGTAATCGATGACTGTACATTAAATTACGTGTGGTAGGGTGGATTGTTAACTCTAATAAATAGTCATTATTATACCAATATACTCGAATATATCACTGATTTGACCTAATCACTGATTTGTCCTAATTTATTTCATTAATATTTTTACGCTATTTAATGTATTAAGAAAAGTTAAGAGCAAAGTATAGTAAACGAAATCTTTTTTGCATATAAACGCTTAAATATGCAATATTCCTTCCACTCTCAGTTGCTAATCAACCGATGGAATGGTTGCAACCGAAATTGTAGCCTACAACGATCAAAAACTGAAGTAATGATTCAATCAGTTTTTGCGTATTGTACGAAAGCTGAACCTTTTCCGCTGATGTCAAAACCTTTCTGTCAGACTGTAGAATATACAATATACAATATATACATTTCAATGAAATTAAGACATATATATGAGGTTTTAATTCTTTACAGTTATAATTATAAAATATCCTTTAGAAATAAAATTTTACCTGAAATTTTGATCTTGACATCCGAAAATGTGCTTTAAATTCTGTATCATTATATTTGGGTATGGTACTTTCTACATAATCAATAACTGTAGTATAATTTGGCGATTGACTATTATTATTTACCAGTAATAAAGAAGTATTAAATTCTACTGTTCTTCAGACAGCATTTGTTAACGATATTTCAACAGAATCGTCCCTAATTTCATCTCGTAATAAAGCTAACAGGAGGTGCGTCCAAGTGGCAATCGCTATTAATAAGCAAAGAAAGCAACTCATCTAACTGGCCAGCAGCTTGCCACATAGACGCTTTGCTAAGTTGCTAGATAAGCAAGTCAGCATAAGCCGATTAACGCTTTCTTTCCCTCAATTCAAAATGGCAGCTTCCTTATATGGAATGGCGTTACTCGATAGCGAAACGGGAAAACAATATACTGTCTTCTTAAGTGAAGAAGTATGCAAAAGAATTCAAACAGATATGCACCATTATCTTATTTTCAAATTTATTCTATAAAAATTGCATTTTATACCATAATCTTCCAAAGTTGTTATGAAGGATAAACCTAAAAAGTTTGGTTTGGTTTAATGGCGCAAGGGCCACCTGGGCTAAGCTGCGCCAAGCACAGGATAAAAAACAAAATTGTATTTTAAAAAGTACATTTAAAAGCAAGTAAAATAACAAATAGAGAAAAAACCAATATAATATTAAAATGGTGTAAACGGCCAATGGTTACATTTTAAATATAAAATGTCAAAAAACAGATAAAAGTGCATACATAAAACGGTATAACTATAACAAGGATATCAGAGGACAGATAAATAACGAGTAAAAAATTAAAACCATTAAATAAGACGTAAAACACATATATCCGATAAAGAGGCAAAAAGGCCGGTAGAGTTAAAATCTTTGCCAATAAGGGCGGTAAGAGTAAAAGTTGATTGGTTAAAATGCCGTAAACGCTCGGCAGTAAAATAAGGGCACTCAGTTAAGATGTGCTTGATCGTAAGTGCACAGTGACACCGGTCACACGTAGGCTGGGCTTCGCCCATTAAGAGATGCCTATGCGTGAGCCGGCTATGTCCGATGCGGAGCCTGGTAAGGATGACTTCCTGTCTCCTGCTCATGCAATAATAAGAATCCCATTGCTTGATCAACGGCTTGATCTCGTGGAGCTTGTTGTTTCCCTGTCCATATGCTGCCACAGAGAAAGTAGCTTTTGGTTGATAACGGGCTTCATATCGCTGAAAGGGACCGGCAAAGGATCTGAATTGTTTAGGGGGCCGACTTTGCAGCGGTGTCGGCCAGTTCAACTACAAATAATGATTTGAACTTTCACAGGATATTAATGATACAGGAAAATCAGATTGCCAGAACCAAACTGAAGATTTAGGTGAAGGAGATATTCAAATTAAATATATTATTGTCTCAAAACAGATGCTGCATAAAACCAAAAAAACCGTATTATTAAAAAGCTTAAGACAGAAGTGCAGCAGGAAAACTAAACGCATTGCAAATATGTCAACACTGTTAAAAAGTTTAAAATCTGAAAATCTAATTAATGAAGAGTGCCATCTTAAATGCCTTTAATTTTGAAGAGTTATTCTTGAAAAAGGTCAAAAGAAGACAATATTCTGCTGAGTTAAATGCATTTACTTTAACTTTGAATTTTTATTCCTCTAAGACATATATGTACGAGAAACTTTAAAAACATGTTTACCACATTCACAAACAATTAGCAAATGGGATTCTTCTGTCAAAGCTGCACCTGGATTTTCAGAGGAAGCTCTGTCAGCTTTAAAAGCCAAAGCTGAAATATCAGAATATCCTATTGTTTGTTCATTGATAATTGATGAAATGGCCATAAGAAAAGTAATGTGTGGGATGGCAATAAATGTGTTGGGTATGTTGATGTTGGACCATATGAATTTGAAGAAACTCAAGAAGCAAGAGAAGTTATTGTTTTATGGTTGTTTGTATCAATAAAAACTGGAGAGACCCATTGGTTATTTTTTTATTAATGGCTTAAGTGATGAACAGCGATGCTCACTTGTCAACCAATACCTATACTAATAACATCAAAATGGCATAATTATTACATTCTTAGACAAGCGTTTATCTTCGGATTTTCTCATTTTTTGCTTAAATTTCAGTGAAAACAAAACAACAAATGAATGATTAACAAATAATACTGTTTTTATTTTAATAGATTTAACCAATATTTTAGTATTATCTGTGATATTTTTTTAGTTTTAAATATAGTATTTTATAGCAGTATATCGATTTCTGATGACAATAACCAAAATTTGATTCCTACGAGGGTCGTTCAACTCAATCCAGGACTTTTTTCTTTCCAGGTTTAAATGGACGCCTAGGCTGGAGGTTTTGTATGCAGTAGAAACTGGCACCTGTGTCCTGTTACTTGTAGATGGCGCTTATTTCCTGCGCTTCTGGATAGATAGTTATTCAAGATGGCGGACAACAGTGTGAACGTCTACGTGGAACAGCGTGTTGTGAAGAAGTTTTTAGTGAACGAGGGCATAAAACCTGCTGAAATTTACAGAAGACTTCAGGCTCAGTACAGTGATGAGACACTCAGTCGCAGTAAGACATTTGAATGGTGTAAGCACTTCAAAGATGGCTGTATCTCTATTATTGATGATCCCGGTCGTGGTGGATCACAGCCCACGGTAGTCATTCCTGAGAACATTCAGCGCGTGGAGCAGCTGATCCTGGACAATCGTCGCATAACCTGTCGTGAAATTGCAAGGGTGTGTAATCTGTCGTTAGGAACAGTGAACACAATAATTCATGATCATTTGTTGTTCCGAAAAGTGAGTGCACACTGGGTCCCAAAGCAGCTGTCTGCTTTTGACAGGCACAGAAGAGTAGAAGTCTGTAGAGAACTTACCACACCCCCCTTATAGTCCTGACTTAGCGCCAAGTGATTTCCACCTGTATGGGCCCCTGAAGGAATTCCTTAGAGGAACACATTTCAACACTGATGATGAAGTGAAGAATGATGTCCTACAATGGTTCCATCGCAATAATAAATCTTTCTATGCCGAAGCATTCCAGGCGTTAGTTAAATGCTGGGATAAGTGTATAACTGTAGCTGGAGGTTATGTGGAAAAATAAATCCACTTTCCACACTTTGAAATTTGTTTGTCTATTTGTTTTTAAAAAAGTCCCGGATTGACTTGAACGACCCTCGTATAAGCAGAGTTTTCATAATGCATTTTAATAAGGATGATTTGGGACCATAAATTTTGATAACATTAAATACTCAATAACATTAATGAAAGTCTAACAAGACTGCACAAAACAAAAACAAAAGTAAAATACAAAGCCCTTTAGAAGTCAAAAACTTGATAACAATATCTGCAATTACAATAAGTGGCTTCTACTATATTAAGAAATAGCAATATGAAATTACAGTGGTGCCTTAGTTAACGATCTTGGTCGTTAACCAAGGTACCACGGTGAAGCGCCTTGGTCGTTAACAAAAACTGTTGTTATCCAAGACACTATTCCCTATTAGATTTAATTGAAAATTGATTAATTTGTCTGGCTCCTCTCCACAGCCATAGTAAATATTAAAAATGCAGATAAAACTCATTTAAAATGTCCTAAAAATATGGAAAATATCATTTATTTATTATATTTGCTATAAAAAAAATTAACATTAATAAAATAAATTGTTCATGAAAACAATTTTTAATTATCAATCTTCATCAGAAGGACAATTGGACTCACTTCAGAGTTTTTTGACAAACGAACCCATAAACACTGATTAGCAGCTTATAGATTCAACGATTATTATAGAGATAAGATTTGATTTTGCCTTTTGATGGCAAACAAACAGTGACACACACTTGCTGATTTATTGTCTATATCCGGGGTGGCCAAAGCGTCGACCATTAATCCATTCTTAGTCGCTCGCCTGTCTGATGCGTCGAAACAAGAATCAATTTATTCGATTTCATAAGATACAGTACAATTTTTTCCATGATCAAAAGTGTATCCATTTTGTTTACCTTTCATATAAATTACTTCATTACAGTTTTGTCCATCCCCCATAAGAGATTGCTTGAAATGTAAACTTGAAAGCACCATTGTGCCCCTAGCGCCGCCTGCCCAACATTACACACAACCTCCATCTTTCAGACGGTTGACAGTTGTCAGATGTGTTGTTCGTTTTTCAAGTGCCTTCAGTTTCAACCCAATGAAAGTTATACTTGGCGATCATGTGAAAGTAATAGGCGTTTCGTCATTTCATATATGTTTCAGCTTTAATTACCACGATCTTTTATTTTATTGATAAATTCAATTAATTTTAGCTTTATTATTTGCCCCACAATGAGTCATCCAATCACAAATTCGAAAAAGCCAAAAACATATCACTATCATGATGAATGGGAAAAAAAATTTTTTTTATGATTAAGAATGATAAATGTATTTGTATTATTTGTTTTTCAAGCGTAGCATTTCCTAAAAAGACCAATGTTGAAAGACATTTTAGAACAATCCATAAACAATGTGAAAATAATTATCCACTTGGCACTGAGATGCGGAAAGCAAAAGTCGGACAATTAATGACAAAATTATCTATGCAACAATCATTTCTTATGAGATCGAGTACAAAGTTGAAGACAGCTACCATGGCTTCATTCAAGGTTGCTGAAATTTTATTAAAACATAAGAAGCACTTTGAAGACGGCGAAATATAGAAAGAGAGTTTTATCAATGCTGGAGAATTGTTGTTTCAAAATTTTAAAAATAAATCTGAAATAATTTCTTCCCTTAAAACAGATAACACTAAAGAAAATGAAGAAATTATGACAAATAATTCATATTTGTCATAAATATATAAATATATTGGGATATATTTATGACAAATATGAATTATTTGTCATAATTTCTTCATTTTCTTGTTTGATATCAATTGATGTTTGATTCATTTTCTTGTTCATTTGATGATGTTTGATTTTTCTTGTTCAATGATGATGTTTGATTCATTTTCTTGTTCATTTTCTTGGTTGAATATTAATCTTTCTGTTTGTTTTTAGTAATTAAATATTATAATAATAATTTTAAAAATTTTATGTTGTTTAATTCCTTGATAATTAATACTTTAGTATATGCCTCACCAATTTGGTGTATTAATTAACTGGATTTTTAAACTGGAATTTATTCAATTACAATTTATAAGGAAATAGTTCAATTAATATTTATTATATGATTCCAATTGTAACTTTAC